>JAVGWW010000010.1:598980-748980 GCA_036924055.1 Leuresthes tenuis | reverse complement strand
CATGTCTCTGTAAGCAGATCAGCTGTTGGTGCGAGCGCCTGCTTTAGCCTTAGTTTGAGCACCTGCTTTAGCCTTAGTTTGAGCGCCTGCTTTAGCCTTAGTTTGAGCACCTGCTTTAGCCTTAGTTTGAGCACCTGCTTTAGCCTTAGTTTGAGCGCCTGCTTTAGCCTTAGTTTGAGCACCTGCTTTAGCCTTAGTTTGAGCGCCTGCTTTAGCCTTAGTTTGAGCGCCTGCTTTAGCCTTAGTTTGAGCACCTGCTTTAGCCTTAGTTTGAGCGCCTGCTTTAGCCTTAGTTTGAGCGCCTGCTTTAGCCTTAGTTTGAGCCTTAGTTTGAGCGCCTGCTTTAGCCTTAGTTTGAGCGCCTGCTTTAGCCTTAGTTTGAGCACCTGCTTTAGCTTTAGTTTGAGCACCTGCTTTAGCCTTAGTTTGAGCACCTGCTTTAGCCTTAGTTTGAGCCTTAGTTTGAGCGCCTGGTTCAGCCTTAGTTTGAGCGCCTGCTTTAGCCTTAGTTTGAGCACCTGCTTTAGCCTTAGTTTGAGCACCTGCTTTAGCCTTAGTTTGAGCCTTAGTTTGAGCGCCTGCTTTAGCCTTAGTTTGAGCCTTAGTTTGAGCGCCTGGTTCAGCCTTAGTTTGAGCGCCTGCTTTAGCCTTAGTTTGAGCACCTGCTTTAGCCTTAGTTTGAGCACCTGCTTTAGCCTTAGTTTGAGCCTTAGTTTGAGCGCCTGGTTCAGCCTTAGTTTGAGCGCCTGCTTTAGCCTTAGTTTGAGCACCTGCTTTAGCCTTAGTTTGAGCACCTGCTTTAGCCTTAGTTTGAGCCTTAGTTTGAGCGCCTGCTTTAGCCTTAGTTTGAGCGCCTGCTTTAGCCTTAGTTTGAGCGCCTGCTTTAGCCTTAGTTTGAGCACCTGCTTTAGCCTTAGTTTGAGCGCCTGCTTTAGCCTTAGTTTGAGCGCCTGCTTTAGCCTTAGTTTGAGCGCCTGCTTTAGCCTTAGTTTGAGCGCCTGCTTTAGCCTTAGTTTGAGCACCTGCTTTAGCCTTAGTTTGAGCACCTGCTTTAGCCTTAGTTTGAGCGCCTGCTTTAGCCTTAGTTTGAGCACCTGCTTTAGCCTTAGTTTGAGCGCCTGCTTTAGCCTTAGTTTGAGCGCCTGCTTTAGCCTTAGTTTGAGCACCTGCTTTAGCCTTAGTTTGAGCGCCTGCTTTAGCCTTAGTTTGAGCGCCTGCTTTAGCCTTAGTTTGAGCACCTGCTTTAGCTTTAGTTTGAGCACCTGCTTTAGCCTTAGTTTGAGCACCTGCTTTAGCCTTAGTTTGAGCCTTAGTTTGAGCGCCTGGTTCAGCCTTAGTTTGAGCGCCTGCTTTAGCCTTAGTTTGAGCACCTGCTTTAGCCTTAGTTTGAGCACCTGCTTTAGCCTTAGTTTGAGCCTTAGTTTGAGCGCCTGCTTTAGCCTTAGTTTGAGCGCCTGCTTTAGCCTTAGTTTGAGCACCTGCTTTAGCCTTAGTTTGAGCACCTGCTTTAGCCTTAGTTTGAGCACCTGCTTTAGCTTTAGTTTGAGCACCTGCTTTAGCCTTAGTTTGAGCACCTGCTTTAGCCTTAGTTTGAGCACCTGCTTTAGCCTTAGTTTGAGCACCTGCTTTAGCCTTAGTTTGAGCACCTGCTTTAGCCTTAGTTTGAGCACCTGCTTTAGCCTTAGTTTGAGCGCCTGCTTTAGCCTTAGTTTGAGCACCTGCTTTAGCCTTAGTTTGAGCACCTGCTTTAGCCTTAGTTTGAGCACCTGCTTTAGCCTTAGTTTGAGCACCTGCTTTAGCCTTAGTTTGAGCACCTGCTTTAGCCTTAGTTTGAGCACCTGCTTTAGCCTTAGTTTGAGCACCTGCTTTAGCCTTAGTTTGAGCGCCTGCTTTAGCCTTAGTTTGAGCACCTGCTTTAGCCTTAGTTTGAGCACCTGCTTTAGCTTTAGTTTGAGCCTTAGTTTGAGCGCCTGCTTTAGCCTTAGTTTGAGCGCCTGCTTTAGCCTTAGTTTGAGCACCTGCTTTAGCCTTAGTTTGAGCACCTGCTTTAGCCTTAGTTTGAGCACCTGCTTTAGCTTTAGTTTGAGCACCTGCTTTAGCCTTAGTTTGAGCACCTGCTTTAGCCTTAGTTTGAGCACCTGCTTTAGCCTTAGTTTGAGCACCTGCTTTAGCCTTAGTTTGAGCACCTGCTTTAGCCTTAGTTTGAGCACCTGCTTTAGCCTTAGTTTGAGCGCCTGCTTTAGCCTTAGTTTGAGCACCTGCTTTAGCCTTAGTTTGAGCACCTGCTTTAGCCTTAGTTTGAGCACCTGCTTTAGCCTTAGTTTGAGCACCTGCTTTAGCCTTAGTTTGAGCACCTGCTTTAGCCTTAGTTTGAGCACCTGCTTTAGCCTTAGTTTGAGCGCCTGCTTTAGCCTTAGTTTGAGCACCTGCTTTAGCCTTAGTTTGAGCACCTGCTTTAGCTTTAGTTTGAGCCTTAGTTTGAGCCTTAGTTTTAGCACCTGCTTTAGCCTTAGTTTGAGCACCTGCTTTAGCCTTAGTTTGAGCACCTGCTTTAGCCTTAGTTTGAGCGCCTGCTTTAGCCTTAGTTTGAGCGCCTGCTTTAGCCTTAGTTTGAGCACCTGCTTTAGCCTTAGTTTGAGCACCTGCTTTAGCCTTAGTTTGAGCGCCTGCTTTAGCCTTAGTTTGAGCGCCTGCTTTAGCTTTAGTTTGAGCCTTAGTTTGAGCCTTAGTTTTAGCACCTGCTTTAGCCTTAGTTTGAGCACCTGCTTTAGCTTTAGTTTGAGCCTTAGTTTGAGCCTTAGTTTTAGCACCTGCTTTAGCCTTAGTTTGAGCACCTGCTTTAGCCTTAGTTTGAGCACCTGCTTTAGCCTTAGTTTGAGCGCCTGCTTTAGCCTTAGTTTGAGCGCCTGCTTTAGCCTTAGTTTGAGCACCTGCTTTAGCCTTAGTTTGAGCGCCTGCTTTAGCCTTAGTTTGAGCGCCTGGTTCAGCCTTAGTTTGAGCGCCTGCTTTAGTTTGAGCACCTGCTTTAGCCTTAGTTTGAGCGCCTGCTTTAGCCTTAGTTTGAGCGCCTGCTTTAGCCTTAGTTTGAGCACCTGCTTTAGCCTTAGTTTGAGCGCCTGCTTTAGCCTTAGTTTGAGCACCTGCTTTAGCCTTAGTTTTAGCACCTGGTTTAGCCTTAGTTTGAGTGCCTGCTTTAGCCTTAGTTTGAGCGCCTGCTTTAGCCTTAGTTTGAGCGCCTGCTTTAGCCTTAGTTTGAGCACCTGCTTTAGCCTTAGTTTGAGCGCCTGCTTTAGCCTTAGTTTGAGCGCCTGGTTCAGCCTTAGTTTGAGCGCCTGCTTTAGTTTGAGCACCTGCTTTAGCCTTAGTTTGAGCGCCTGCTTTAGCCTTAGTTTGAGCGCCTGCTTTAGCCTTAGTTTGAGCACCTGCTTTAGCCTTAGTTTGAGCACCTGCTTTAGCCTTAGTTTGAGCACCTGCTTTAGCCTTAGTTTGAGCACCTGCTTTAGCCTTAGTTTGAGCACCTGCTTTAGCCTTAGTTTGAGCGCCTGCTTTAGCCTTAGTTTGAGCACCTGCTTTAGCCTTAGTTTGAGCGCCTGCTTTAGCCTTAGTTTGAGCGCCTGCTTTAGCCTTAGTTTGAGCACCTGCTTTAGCCTTAGTTTGAGCACCTGCTTTAGCCTTAGTTTGAGCACCTGCTTTAGCCTTAGTTTGAGCACCTGCTTTAGCCTTAGTTTGAGCACCTGCTTTAGCCTTAGTTTGAGCCTTAGTTTGAGCCTGAGTTTAAAGTTAAGTTTCTGTAACGTTAGGATGATAAATGTGAGTTTTTGAAATGTGTTTCAGATGAAACCAGATTCTGTCGGAGAAACCAGAACCAGCCTGCTGAGGCGGAGCAGATCTCTGCCTGTCACACAGACACCGTTCAGACTTTCTAACGTTTCTCAGGTAATTCACACGTTACCTGTTGACCTCGTTTTTCTTTGACACGCCCTACAGGCGACAGGAGGTACTTCACATTTAGTTTGTTTGAACCCTGAAATACGCCTGATGTGGATTTATAATTTATATTTATTTATAAGTTATTTTAGATACTGACAGAAAAGGTCATTATGAAGCGTATAGAATAAGTCAGAGGGTCTTATTTTAAAGTCTTTATTTTACTTCTGGCTTTTGGTTCTACTCACTTTCTCTGGTTTAATGATCACGGCTCTGAGTCAGGGTTACGGCGAGATCCTGTTCGGGTTTAGTGCCGCGGTCCTGAAACCAGGACACGGTTCTGTACAAGTCGGATCCACAAGCTCAGGTTTTTACGCTGATGCTCTGAGTTTTACTGAGTTTTTATCTGTTCATGGTTCCATCACGAGTCTAAGGAACCATGAAGGAACCATGAAGGAACCATGAAGGAACCATGAAGGAACCATGAAGGAACCATGAACAGATCCTGTTCTGATCAACACCAAACTGTTGGCAAACAGCTGGACTTTCTGATCTTTGAAGACGAGTTTCCAGTTAAATTTAGGTTTAAATCAGGTTTTACTGATGAAATGTACCAGGATTACAGCTGTTTTTAAAACTCTTTTTATGCCATGAATTAGATTTAAAATGTTTTATTTTCACTCTGCTCTGTGAGGAACAGTGAGCTCAGCATTAAGCAGGTTTTTATCTGATGTCGGAGTCTCTTCCTCCTCAGGACCAGCACCTGACCTCCTCTGGGCGCCGCCTGCAGGTGGCGCCGGCTCTGGACACCTTCAGGGACGAGGCGGCTCGTCAGCAGGCGCTCAGAACTCATCAGTTCGACTCCAGCAGAGGACATCAGGGTCTGAACTGACGCGTTAACATGAATAAAACTGGAAAATCATCAGGTCGCTGCAACTGAGTCAGTTTTTCCTCTTTTAGAAATCAGACAAAGACTTTCAGAAAGCTTGGACTGCGTCATGAAACGGCTTCTGGAGAAACTTAATGCTTCAGATCATTTCAGGTGTTTATGGAACCAGTTTCAGACAAAAGTTCAGAGCCTGTTAGAGAGCTGAATTAATCAAAACCCACATCTGCCCATCAGAGCCAGATGTTTGCAGACTGACGGAGTTTCAGCCGGTGGAAAGTCGGGTCCCGGGTCTGGTTCAGCTTTGTGCTGCCATGGAAACATGAATTAGGACCCAAATTACTCTCAATCCACCTTAAAAGCAGGTTCTGAGCAAACTGTCTCATCATTAGTCATGGGAGGAACTTTGCAGGTTTTTAACCCTTCAGTGTCGCAGAAAAACAACAACAAACACGAGTAATTAGCATTACCGCGAGCTAATGCTAACCGCTAGTTCGTGCAGGCACAAACGACGCTGAAATGAATGATTTATACAGCAGCTTGTGTTATTTTACGTTCTCAGGGTCTGACTCTGGCTCAAACATATCTGGTTGCAGCCTGACGCCGCACCTTAGCATTTAGCATTAGCATTAGCAGCCGCGGCATGAAAACGGACCGCCTCAGAGCAGAGTGCTGCAGACAGGGTGCAGACAGGGCTGCTGTGCTTGAATTGGACCAAATGATTTCACAGACATGTCATTAAGGTGCCTGCGACCCGTGTGAACAGGTGGAAAAAGGGTTTAATTGTTCTCCTTCAAGGTGTTTTTTACTGCTTTTCTGTTGTTTTTATGTGGATAAAATGACAGAAAAACATGAAAAACATCAGAAGTTGGAGCAGATTTCTTCATGAGTTCAGAAAAGGATCAAAAAGGAAAAACAAAAGAAAAACGTGGAAACGCCCTCAGAATCAAATGTTTTCACCTCAAGTTGTGGAATCCAAGGCGCTGCCACGCAGTGATGTCATCAGTGATGTCATCAGTGATGTCACCACACGCAAATGAGGTGAATTGACTTTGGTCACACTAAGTATTTTACAGTTTCTCTTGATCTGTTTTTAATCTGCAGCCTGCTGGGACCCGGAGGTTAAAGGCTTAAAAAAAGGAAACTCTGAATTTTAAACGTGAAAAATACGACTTCTGATGAGAATTTACTGTGAATCATAAAGAGAAAAGAGCTCTAACTTCCCACGTCTGCGGTTCAGTGAACGCAGCACGATGTGAAGCTGAGGGTGAGGACAGATGGTTCTGCTCTGAGCTGGTTCTGGGATGTTGCAGAACCCTGCAGAACTGGAGGTTCTGTGGGAGGCTTGACCCGGTCCATGTGAGATGTTCTGCACATGCTCAGAAGGAACCTGCCTCCACCAAACAGAGGAAGACTTTCACCAGCTTCCTACAATTAAAAATCATCATTAGGGGTAAAAAAGTTCTGGTTTGTTTTGGTTCTGCTGAATCTTGAGGTGAATAAAACCCGTTTTCTGCTTTTAATGGAGCAGGAGCTGATGGAGAGAATCATCTGTTGGTTTAAACTCAGAAAACATCTGTAACATCTGCACAGTTTGATTAAATCAGACTCATTTCAATGAATGATCAATATGAATATGAATGGGAAATATGGCTCCTGATCAGCTTGTATTGATCATAAATCTGCCGTCATGCTGATCAATAAGCTGCAGTCCGCTGCTTCAGACTCAAATCTGAGTTATTTTTCAACTCGACGTCACACCCGAACTAATCCCGTCATGATTTCGTCACTTTCCTGATGTTTCCGCTGACTGAACAAACTCACCTGCTGGTCATGGAGCTCTCTGCCTCCGGCGGCTGCGGGTTCCTCATCGACTCGCTGCTCTCGCTCAGGCCGCCCAGCGCGCTCCTCTCGCGGACAGACTCTCCGGAGCTCAACCCGGGCGGCGGCAGCGGCTGCTCGGCGCCTCCTTCCCCGCGGAGGGAGCCCGTTCCCCGGCTGGAGTGTCCGCTGCTGCCCGGTCCGATGCAGCCCCGCTCCGCCTGCTCATCCTTCCTGATCCGGGACATCTTAGCGGACCGTCGGTCCTGCTCTGACCCGGGACAGCCCGAAACACGAGCCGAGCCGTTCCGATGTGGACCGGATGAAAGTCTCAGCAGCGCGTCTCGTGACGGCGAGAAAAGAGGTAAAATAAAGAGTTAAAGTTCAGAAAAATATGAGTTTTTCTCACAGTTTGAACTGATTTTAGTTTTATTAACTTCATTATTTTATCAATTAAACAGAACCTTTAAATATAAAACTGAACATCTTTTAGAGAATTGATATTTTATTCCTGATATTCATAATATTGACGATAATAATACTTGTTTTTCATTGATTTTAAGGAATAAACTCAATTTGCTGCTTAAAAACTGTGTTTGTGTTTCTTTGCTTTTGATGATTTGAGGAAAAAAGCAGAAATTTCTCATTGATTATTGATCAGAAACAGAATTCTTAAACATTTGTTTCAGAAATTTTTCTTTTAATCAGATTTAAATGAAGAAAAATCACCTGAATGGAAAGAGACCCGATCTCTGATGATTAATCATTGATTAAGTATTGATCTGTGGAATCACTGATCAATCATTTATGGATCATGATCCATACATTTTTCACCATTTTCTGACATCTCACTCATTGATTTATTGATTATCACTCATTGATTTATTGATTTTCCCTGAAACAAATTAACTGAATGTTTTTACACATCTGAGGAGAAGTTAAATGAATTCATTGATTTTCAGCGATGAGGTCGATTCTCTCTCCTTGTTTCTGTTTCCATGGCGATCTGAGCCCAGAAACAGCTCAAAAGAATCAAAATAAATAGGTTTAAAAAAGTAATTCAATGAGGTTCAGATGAACATCAGAAATCTTTGCTCCGACTGAGGAATGATCAGAAGTGCGCGGGTATGGAAGGCAGAGAGGGTCAAAATTCTCTTCCAACCGAACACGAATCACACCTCAAAACGCGTAAAATTGACCCGATTTTTCTCAGTTAATCATTGATCACATTGATCACTGAGTTTTAGTAATAATACTGAGAACCATGAGGGAGACGTGGGGGGGGGGCTTCATGTTTAATTCTCAGGATCAGTGCAGAAATACGACTGAAAGGACGACTTTGGTCTAAGTTTCAATGATCAGTCACAGAAACTTTGAACTTTGAGTTTTAGGGACTCTTTTCTCTTATTAGCAAACCTTAAAAAAAGAAGAGATGGCGCTAACCGCCTCCCGTACAGGAACACTTCTGATCAGCTAACCAATCAGAGATCAGACCATTTAAACTGTTCGGCTGAACATGAGGACTTTGGGCCCAGAGCTCAGTCCTCGGGAACTTTTTGAATTAATATTTTGGTTAAATTCGGATTTTGTCTCAATAAAAACTGCTGAAGTTAAAAAGTTCTTTCAAAACTGAACAAACCGATGAGTTCCCGCAGCTTCCAGTCAGAGTCCGTTTGGTTCTGTCTCCAAACTCGGCTGACCGGCTCATGTGATGTCATGTCTGCCTGCCAATCACTCAGGCGGCAGCTCGGAGCCCGCGGCGCCGCGGCTCAGAAAGCCTCGAAAGGCGCGGACGGCGTTCAGCGACCAGCAGCTGTCCAGGCTGGAGAGAAGCTTCCAGAAGCAGAAGTACCTGAGCGTCCAGGACCGCATGGAGCTGGCTGCCTGCCTGCAGCTCAGCGACACCCAGGTGAAGACCTGGTACCAGAACCGCAGGTAAACCCTCACAGGTGCAGGTAAACCCTCACGGGTGCAGGTAAACCCTCACGGCCGCAGGTAAACCCTCACAGCCGCAGGTAAACCCTCACAGGTGCAGGTAAACCCTCGCAGGTGCAGGTAAACCCTCACAGGTGCAGGTAAACCCTCGCAGGTGCAGGTAAACCCTCGCAGGTGCAGGTAAACCCTCACGGGTGCAGGTAAACCCTCACGGCCGCAGGTAAACCCTCACAGCCGCAGGTAAACCCTCACAGCCGCAGGTAAACCCTCACAGCCGCAGGTAAACCCTCACAGCCGCAGGTAAACCCTCACAGGTGCAGGTAAACCCTCACAGGTGCAGGTAAACCCTCACAGGTGCAGGTAAACCCTCGCAGGTGCAGGTAAACCCTCACGGGTGCAGGTAAACCCTCACAGCCGCAGGTAAACCCTCACAGCCGCAGGTAAACCCTCACAGGTGCAGGTAAACCCTCACAGGTGCAGGTAAACCCTCACAGGTGCAGGTAAACCCTCGCAGGTGCAGGTAAACCCTCACAGCCGCAGGTAAACCCTCGCAGGTGCAGGTAAACCCTCACAGGTGCAGGTAAACCCTCACAGCCGCAGGTAAACCCTCACAGCCGCAGGTAAACCCTCGCAGGTGCAGGTAAACCCTCACAGGTGCAGGTAAACCCTCACGGGTGCAGGTAAACCCTCACAGCCGCAGGTAAACCCTCACAGCCGCAGGTAAACCCTCACAGCCGCAGGTAAACCCTCGCAGGTGCAGGTAAACCCTCACAGCCGCAGGTAAACCCTCGCAGGTGCAGGTAAACCCTCGCAGGTGCAGGTAAACCCTCACGGCCGCAGGTAAACCCTCGCAGGTGCAGGTAAACCCTCGCAGCCGCAGGTCCCAGGACAGCAGGAGCCTCTCAGAGTCAGGGAAGGATCCTTAGTGGCGATTTTTCATAAAAGGCAAGGACTCAACCTGGGCCTGGGCTAGAACCCGGGCCAAGGTGGTGGAGCAGGAAGGTGGTGCAGCAGGAAGGTGGGCGGAGGTTTGAGCAGAATGAGACTAAATTTAGGGTTCGTTGGTCTCATATTGAATTTGCTGTGGTCATAAAGGTGTTAGCATCACAGGTGTTAGCATCACAGGTGTTAGCCTCACAGGTGTTAGCCTCACAGGTGTTAGCATCACAGGTGTTAGCCTCACAGGTGTTAGCATCACAGGTGTTAGCCTCACAGGTGTTAGCCTCACAGGTGTTAGCATCACAGGTGTTAGCCTCACAGGTGTTAGCATCACAGGTGTTAGCATCACAGGTGTTAGCATCACAGGTGTTAGCCTCACAGGTGTTAGCATCACAGCAGAAGTTACTGGTTGTTAGTTAGTGTCGGGGGTAACTGACGGTGACCTATGACCTATGACCTATGGTTGTGTGTTTTCTGAATGAAAGACTCTTTCTTAGCCTACAAAGAACAGCTTGCAGTCGGTCCATCCTACGAGTGAAGCATCCCTGACTTTGAGAAGCAGCTCAGATGTAATCAGAAGTCCTGTGGTTCAGCTGAATCTCCTGTTTATCTCACTGGAAAACATCATGAAGCAAAGATGGAGGTTAGCTTCATAAGGACGACCCAGCTGTGATGTGCAGCTCTGAACCTGCAGATGTTCAACAGATATTATTGGTCTGATAGTTCAAAATCATTACGTCTGAATTTGAATATCGACCCATAGAAACCATCCAAAGTCCAAAAGAAGCCAATCCTGTGGCTAATCCAGCTGAAACATTAGCTAACTCAGCTCAGCTGGCTCACTGACTCACCCCCAATATGTTCTGTGGTGTGTCAGTGTGGAGGAAATGGTCTGCATGTCTGTTACACTTTTATTCACCTCGGATAACCTCGGCGTCTGTGAGAATGCTGAATACTGACGCTTTGTGTTCCCCATCAGGACCAAGTGGAAGCGGCAGTCGGCTGCAGGTTTGGAGCTTCTGGCTGCAGCTGGCAGGATGTTCTTGCCTTCGCACTTCCTGTGCCCCCCTGCCCTGGCCTCTGTGGAGCCCTCTGTGGAGCCCTACCTGTACCAAGGCCACCCCACGGCCCTGCCTCTGCTGCCCTTCCTCCTCACCCACAGGGACCCCCACTGAGGGGAGAGCAGCTGCAGCTCGTCAACTCTTAACGTTCAGGAAGTTTTCTGAAAGCTTGGCTGAGGGTGGAACTCAAAGTCTGAGTCTTCACCAACAGGTTTGATTCCAGGCCTTTTTCTCTGCGCCTGCCGGTATTAAACAGCACTAAAAATGACCTGAGTGGAAAAGGTCCAGTGGATCACAGCAAGAATCGGTTAAAAGAACAGACAACGAGACAAAAACTGGAAAAATCTGTCGGCTTCGAAGCACAAACTTTTCTCCTAATGTGACACCTTTGAGTTTTTAAGATTTTCATGAATAAATAATAAAAATTAAATGTTTATTTGTACTTTTTGTGTTTTCATGAAGAATGAAAATGAAGAAACAAAGATTTCCAGGATCGGTTCAGCTGCTGCTCTGAATGTTTTCACCCTTTAACCTGACATGTTTTTGGATGAGAAAATATATGAATATATATATATTTAATTTAGAAAAGCATTCTCGAGAATATGATGGCTGCCTTCCATGAAACATAAACCTGACAAACTTAGCATATTAGTGATTAGCAGCATCATCGATTAGCATGTAAACAATATAAACAAACACAAACCCGTTGGTCGCATTAACTCAGAGGATAGTTAGAAAGAATCATCTGGCAGGACTTTGAGTTCTTTTAAACCCACTTTAACTGTATGAATTAACAAAAAAATCTATTATCAAATGTGATAAAGTCCTTTATCTTGGTCAAAATGATTCTGCTTAAACTTTCTACCTGCCACTGATGTATCTTACCTGCTATAGACAGTTTGGAGAATCAGAAGAATTTAGAACATGCATGCTAAGGAGCTAAAGAACTACAGTCTAAGTACTAAGGCTAAATAGCTAAAGCTAAAGTGCTAAAGCTAAAGAACTACAGTCTAAGTGCTAAAGCTAAATAGTTAAAACTAAAGCGCTAAAGCGGAAGGAGCTAAAGCTAAAGAACTACAGCCTAAGTGCTAAGGCTAAATAGCTAAAGCTAAAGTGCTAAAGAGTTAAAACTAAAGAGCTAAAGCCTAAGGAGCTAAAGCTAAAGAACTACAGTCTAAGTGCTAAAGCTAAATAGCTAAAGCCTAAGTGCTACAGCTAAACCCTAAGTGCTAAAGCTAAACAGCTAAAGTGCTAAAGCTAAAGCTAAAAACTACTCAATGAGGCCTCCAGAGTAGCATATATTTCACCAAATAAAACTTAAACCTCTAAAGTTTAGTTTTAGTTGTGCATCATGTGGTTCAGTGTATTCTTGCTGATTTGAAGGTGAGCTGATCAGAGTTATTCTGACCCCCATGGCAGCTTCTTGGTTTGGTCCATGAATGAAATCATTGTAGCAAAGCTGTTTCTGCAGCGATTTAATGGCTGTTTTCAGGTCCTCGTGTCGTGTTGGATATTAGAACAAACAGGACCTAAACTGTCAGATGAGGGTCCTGGTGGGGGGGAGTCGGGCCTCGTGGTCCATCTCTGGCAGAGAAGAGTTGGCAGGACACTGGTTTGTTCTGATGTGGAAAACACTAACTAACCACTCTAACACTAACTAACCACTCTAACACTAACTAACCACTCCAACACTAACTAACCACTCTAACACTAACTAACCACTCTAACTGTTCTAACCTCCCGCTTTGCCTCGAGTTCCTTAATAAACGGTTTATTTCACCACAGATGAACTCTGACCTCATCCTGGCTAAACGAGTCTGTCTCAGCTCGGTGTGACAGCTGAGGCTCAGAGGCAGCTCGCTGAGTTCAGCTCGCTGAGTTCAGCTCGCTGAGTTCAGCTCGCTGAGTTCAGCTCGCTGAGTTCAGCTCGCTGAGTTCAGCTCGCTGAGTCACAGCCGCCGGGTTCTGGCCTCTTTCAGGTTTATTAAGGACCGTTTTAGCTGAGATCCTTTCAGGAGGGTCATGGTGCCGGAGCAGGACGCTCCGAGACGATTAGCGTCACCTCCAGGCAGACGGCCTCAGCTTATCATCTCTGAGCTACTTTTACCACCGACGGCTTTTCTTCTTCTTTCTGCTCAGATCGGTTCAGTGAGCGGAAAGAAGCGATGAAAGGATTTAAGCAGCCAGATTTAAACGGATAAACAGCATGAGAACAACAGGATGTTTCAGGTGGTCCAGGACAAACGATGGAATAAAAACTGAGCTTTTCTGGTTCTGAAGAAGGCAGAAAAAGATCTGAAAATCTGATCAAAATGTTTGAGAAAATACATTTTAATATAACCACTAAATCATTATTAGTATATTAATATTAATATTAATATATATTAATATATAATCTACAGTAGCAGAAACCAAACGGGACACAGATTCAGCATCATCCCTCTCGTCTCTCTCCCCCCCGGGGAGGTTGATCTAAAGTGCCTGAGGCATGAAACCCCCCCCCCCCCGGTGCAGGTAACAGACTGAGGACAAAGGCCCCCCCCCCCCCCCCGGACCCCTGCTGTGCATCAAGCCCCTGACTGTAGTTCTGCTTCATCAGCAGTTTTTACAGCAGCTGATTTATTTTCTCACAAACAGAATGTTTTCAGAGCCGCTCAGAAGCATCGAGCTGCACCCCCCCCCCCCGCAGACACACCTTAACTGCCCCCCCCCCGCAGAGACACCTTAACTGCCCCCCCGCAGACACCTTACCTGCACCTTTACAGCAGGTTTAGTTCCATTAGCTAGAAGCTTTCAGTAGAATCTTTATTTATTTTTTAGATCAAGGTTCTGTTGTTAAAATCTGGATGAAGGACATTTTATTTTTTATTTTTCAGTAATTCTCAAAGTCGCTCCACAAACAGAAACCAGTCGACAGATTTAATGAGTCACGGCGCAGCGCCACAAGCCCCGCCCATTAGTCCCGCTGAGGACTCTGGTGTCTGGTGGACTCAGAGGCCCTGACCCCTTCCTGGGGTCAAATATTCCCTCATTTTTTGGGTCTTTGTGCTTCTTCCTTAAAAAGAAATCCAGCTTTTCTCGGGTCGAACACAAACATCTTTAAGCTGCAGCAGCTGCAGGTTTCAGCCTGAAGTTCCCCGTCCCACAGAATAAAACGTGTCCCTCTGCAGCTACTCGTCCGCTGACTGACTCAACTTCTTCTTCTTCTTCTTCTTCTTCCTCGCAGCGTCTCCGCCCTCCAGCCCGCTGGAGAACTCGGACCGGAACAGCCGGGCCTCCCTCTGACCGGGATGAAACCTGCGGAGGAATCTGTTAAAGTTTAAGACATCCAACACAGGAAGGACTTCTTCTGCAGGATGAACCTGAAAAGAACAAATTAATCAGCCGAGAGTCGCATGAAGTAAAGAACTGGGCTGTTTTTATAGTTTTAAATGTTCAGGTTGTCCTGTTTTAGAGACGATGGACGGCGTGTTTCAGGTGCAATTCCACTGATGACCACCAGGGGCTGACCCCAAAATAGCATCTTTTCCCACAAAGTGCCGAGTCGCCGCCTGGGGGCGGGGCTTAACAAACTGGACCTGCAGGTGTCTGATGCACGCAGGAAGAGCTGCTCACCTCTTCTGGTTCTTGACGGGACTCCCAGACGGCTTCTTTGGCTCCTTGCTCTTGGTCCTGTGGCCCGAGGCGGAGGCCAGGCCCCGGGGAGCGTCTCTCAGGCCGAAGCTCTTGGCGGCGTGGCCCAGGTGGACGGAGCGGATGTGGAAGATGTGCTTGAGGTGAGTGGGGTAGGTGGTGTACGCCCGCAGGTACGACTGCAGCGCTGATGACATCACAGAGGCCGGTCAGCCAATCACACAGCTTCATGATGCGAACGGTCACATGATGCACGTACCTTTCTTTGCGGCCTGCAGCGACTCAGCGTCTGAGTGGACCGAGTTCTCGAACTCCGTCTGGAGGACGGTGGCGCGTTCACGGACCTCCTGCTCCAGGGCTTTGGATGAACTCTGATGGGACAAAAGTTCCCTCAAAGTGTCACTAAAAGAAGCTCAAAGACCTCATCAAAGCGCCCAGAACGCCTTCAGAGAGCAGAAGAACCACACTTTAACCCAGAAAACCTCCTGAAAGACGACTGGAACCGCCCTCAGAGAGCAGAAGAACCACACTTTAACCCAGAAAACCTCCTGAAAGACGACTGGAACCGCCTTCAGAGAGCAGAAGAACCACACTTTAACCCAGAAAACCTCCTGAAAGACGACTGGAACCGCCTTCAGAGAGCAGAAGAACCACACTTTAACCCAGAAAACCTCCTGAAAGACGACTGGAACCGCCTTCAGAGAGAAGAAGAACCACACTTTAACCCAGAAAACCTCCTGAAAGACGACTGGAACCGCCTTCAGAGAGCAGAAGAACCACACTTTAACCCAGAAAACCTCCTGAAAGACGACTGGAACCGCCCTCAGAGAGCAGAAGAACCACACTTTAACCCAGAAAACCTCCTGAAAGACGACTGGAACCGCCCTCAGAGAGCAGAAGAACCACACTTTAACCCAGAAAACCTCCTGAAAGACGACTGGAACCGCCTTCAGAGAGCAGAAGAACCACACTTTAACCCAGAAAACCTCCTGAAAGACGACTGGAACCGCCTTCAGAGAGCAGAAGAACCACACTTTAACCCAGAAAACCTCCTGAAAGACGACTGGAACCGCCTTCAGAGAGCAGAAGAACCACACTTTAACCCAGAAAACCTCCTGAAAGACGACTGGAACCGCCTTCAGAGAGCAGAAGAACCACACTTTAACCCAGAAAACCTCCTGAAAGACGACTGGAACCGCCTCAGAGACCAGAAGAACCACACTTTAACCAGAAAACCTCCTGAAAGACGACTGGAACCGCCTTCAGAGAGCAGAAGAACCACACTTTAACCCAGAAAACCTCCTGAAAGACGACTGGAACCGCCCTCAGAGAGCAGAAGAACCACACTTTAACCCAGAAAAACCTCCTGAAAGACGACTGGAACCGCCCTCAGAGAGCAGAAGAACCACACTTTAACCCAGAAAACCTCCTGAAAGACTACTGGAACCGCCCTCAGAGAGCAGAAGAACCACACTTTAACCCAGAAAACCTCCTGAAAGACTACTGGAACCGCCCTCAGAGAGCAGAAGAACCACACTTTAACCCAGAAAACCTCCTGAAAGACGACTGGAACCGCCTTCAGAGAGCAGAAGAACCACACTTTAACCCAGAAAACCTCCTGAAAGACGACTGGAACCGCCTTCAGAGAGCAGAAGAACCACACTTTACCCAGAAAACCTCCCGAAAGACGACTGGAACCGCCCTCAGAGAGCAGAAGAACCACACTTTAACCCAGAAAACCTCCTGAAAGACGACTGGAACCGCCCTCAGAGAGCAGAAGAACCACACTTTAACCCAGAAAACCTCCTGAAAGACGACTGAACCGCCCTCAGAGAGCAGAAGAACCACACTTTAACCCAGAAAACCTCCTGAAAGACGACTGGAACCTCCTTCAGAGAGCAGAAGAACCACACTTTAACCCAGAAAACCTCCTGAAAGACGACTGGAACCGCCTTCAGAGAGCAGAAGAACCACACTTTAACCCAGAAAACCTCCTGAAAGACGACTGAAACCGCCCTCAGAGAGCAGAAGAACCACACTTTAACCCAGAAAACCTCCTGAAAGACGACTGGAACCGCCTTCAGAGAGCAGAAGAACCACACTTTAACCCAGAAAACCTCCTGAAAGACGACTGGAACCGCCCTCAGAGAGCAGAAGAACCACACTTTAACCAGAAAACCTCCTGAAAGACGACTGGAACCGCCCTCAGAGAGCAGAAGAACCACACTTTAACCCAGAAAACCTCCCGAAAGACGACTGGAACCGCCCTCAGAGAGCAGAAGAACCACACTTTAACCCAGAAAACCTCCCGAAAGACGACTGGAACCGCCTTCAGAGAGCAGAAGAACCACACTTTAACCCAGAAAACCTCCCGAAAGACGACTGGAACCGCCTTCAGAGAGCAGAAGAACCACACTTTAACCCAGAAACCTCCCGAAAGACGACTGGAACCGCCTTCAGAGAGCAGAAGAACCACACTTTAACCAGAAAACCTCCTGAAAGACGACTGGAACCGCCCTTCAGAGAGCAGAAGAACCACACTTTAACCCAGAAAACCTCCTGAAAGACGACTGGAACCGCCTTCAGAGAGCAGAAGAACCACACTTTAACCCAGAAAACCTCCTGAAAGGACGACTGGAACCGCCCTCAGAGAGCAGAAGAACCACACTTTAACCCAGAAAACCTCCTGAAAGACGACTGGAACCGCCCTCAGAGAGCAGAAGAACCACACTTTAAACCCAGAAAACCTCCTGAAAGACGACTGGAACCGCCTTCAGAGAGCAGAAGAACCACACTTTAACCCAGAAAACCTCCTGAAAGACGACTGAACCGCCTTCAGAGAGCAGAAGAACCACACTTTAACCCAGAAAACCTCCTGAAAGACGACTGGAACCCGCCTCAGAGAGCAGAAGAACCACACTTTAACCCAGAAAACCTCCTGAAAGACGACTGGAACCGCCCTCAGAGAGCAGAAGAACCACACTTTAACCCAGAAAACCTCCTGAAAGACGACTGGAACCGCCTTCAGAGAGCAGAAGAACCACACTTTAACCCAGAAAACCTCCTGAAAGACGACTGGAACCGCCTTCAGAGAGCAGAAGAACCACACTTTAACCAGAAAACCTCCTGAAAGACGACTGGAACCGCCTTCAGAGAGCAGAAGAACCACACTTTAACCCAGAAAACCTCCTGAAAGACGACTGGAACCGCCTTCAGAGAGCAGAAGAACCACACTTTACCCAGAAAACCTCCTGAAAGACGACTGGAACCGCCTTCAGAGAGCAGAAGAACCACACTTTAACCCAGAAAACCTCCTGAAAGACGACTGGAACCTCCCTCAGAGAGCAGAAGAACCACACTTTAACCCAGAAAACCTCCTGAAAGACGACTGGAACCGCCTTCAGTGAGCAGAAGAACCACAACTTTAACCCGAGAAAACCTCCCGAAAGACGACTGGAACCGCCTTCAGAGAGCAGAAGAACCACACTTTAACCCAGAAAACCTCCGAAAGACGACTGGAACCGCCTCAGAGAGCAGAAGAACCACACTTTAACCCAGAAAACCTCCTGAAAGACGACTGGAACCGCCTTCAGAGAGCAGAAGAACCACACTTTAACCCAGAAAACCTCCTGAAAGACGACTGGAACCGCCTTCAGAGAGCAGAAGAACCACACTTTAACCCAGAAAACCTCCTGAAGACGACTGGAACCGCCTTCAGAGAGAAGAAGAACCACACTTTAACCCAGAAAAACCTCCTGAAAGACGACTGGAACCGCCTTCAGAGAGCAGAAGAACCACACTTTAACCCAGAAAACCTCCTGAAAGACGACTGGAACCGCCCTCAGAGAGCAGAAGAACCACACTTTAACCCAGAAAACCTCCTGAAAGACGACTGGAACCGCCCTTCAGAGAGCAGAAGAACCACACTTTAACCCAGAAAACCTCCTGAAAGACGACTGGAACCGCCTTCAGAGAGCAGAAGAACCACACTTTAACCCAGAAAACCTCCTGAAAGACGACTGAACCGCCTTCAGAGAGCAGAAGAACCACACTTTAACCCAGAAAACCTCCTGAAAGACGACTGGAACCGCCCTCAGAGAGCAGAAGAACCACACTTTAACCCAGAAAACCTCCTGAAAGACGACTGGAACCGCCTTCAGAGAGCAGAAGAACCACACTTTAACCCAGAAAACCTCCGAAAGACGACTGGAACCGCCCTCAGAGAGCAGAAGAACCACACTTTAACCCAGAAAACCTCCCGAAAGACGACTGGAACCGCCTTCAGAGAGCAGAAGAACCACACTTTAACCCAGAAAACCTCCCGAAAGACGACTGGAACCGCCCTCAGAGAGCAGAAGAACCACACTTTAACCCAGAAAACCTCCTGAAAGACGACTGGAACCGCCCTCAGAGAGCAGAAGAACCACACTTTAACCCAGAAAACCTCCTGAAAGACGACTGGAACCGCCCTCAGAGAGCAGAAGAACCACACTTTAACCCAGAAAACCTCCTGAAAGACGACTGGAACCGCCCTCAGAGAGCAGAAGAACCACACTTTAACCCAGAAAACCTCCCGAAAGACGGACTGGAACCGCCTTCACAGAGCAGAAGAACCACACTTTAACCCAGAAAACCTCCTGAAAGACGACTGGAACCGCCCTCAGAGAGCAGAAGAACCACACTTTAACCCAGAAAACCTCCTGAAAGACGACTGGAACCGCCCTCAGAGAGCAGAAGAACCACACTTTAACCCAGAAAACCTCCTGAAAGACGACTGGAACCGCCTTCAGAGAGCAGAAGAACCACACTTTAACCCAGAAAACCTCCTGAAAGACGACTGGAACCGCCCTCAGAGAGCAGAAGAACCACACTTTAACCCAGAAAACCTCCTGAAAGACGACTGGAAACGCCTTCAGAGAGCAGAAGAACCACACTTTAACCCAGAAAACCTCCTGAAAGACGACTGGAACCGCCCTCAGAGAGCAGAAGAACCACACTTTAACCCAGAAAACCTCCCGAAAGACGACTGGAACCGCCTTCAGAGAGCAGAAGAACCACACTTTAACCCAGAAAACCTCCTGAAAGACGACTGCAACCGCCTTCAGAGAGCAGAAGAACCACACTTTAACCCAGAAAACCTCCTGAAAGACGACTGGAACCGCCCTCAGAGAGCAGAAGAACCACACTTTAACCCAGAAAACCTCCTGAAAGACGACTGGAACCGCCTTCAGAGAGCAGAAGAACCACACTTTAACCCAGAAAACCTCCTGAAAGACGACTGGAACCGCCTTCAGAGAGCAGAAGAACCACACTTTAACCCAGAAAACCTCCTGAAAGACGACTGGAACCGCCCTCAGAGAGCAGAAGAACCACACTTTAACCAGAAAACCTCCCTGAAAGACGACTGGAACCGCCCTTCAGAGAGCAGAAGAACCACACTTTAACCCAGAAAACCTCCTGAAAAGACGACTGGAACCGCCCTCAGAGAGCAGAAGAACCACACTTTAACCCAGAAAACCTCCTGAAAGACGACTGGAACCGCCCTCAGAGAGCAGAAGAACCACACTTTAACCCAGAAAACCTCCTGAAAGACGACTGGAACCGCCCTCAGAGAGCAGAAGAACCACACTTTAACCCAGAAAACCTCCTGAAAGACGACTGGAACCGCCCTCAGAGAGCAGAAGAACCACACTTAACCCAGAAAACCTCCTGAAAGACGACTGGAACCCGCCTTCAGAGAGCAGAAGAACCACACTTTAACCCAGAAAACCTCCTGAAAGACGACTGGAACCGCCCTCAGAGAGCAGAAGAACCACACTTTAACCCAGAAAACCTCCCGAAAGACGACTGGAACCGCCCTCAGAGAGCAGAAGAACCACACTTTAACCCAGAAAACCTCCTGAAAGACGACTGGAACCGCCCTCAGAGAGCAGAAGAACCACACTTTAACCCAGAAAACCTCCTGAAAGACGACTGGAACCGCCCTCAGAGAGCAGAAGAACCACACTTTAACCCAGAAAACCTCCCGAAAGACGACTGGAACCGCCTTCACAGAGCAGAAGAACCACACTTTAACCCAGAAAACCTCCTGAAAGACGACTGGAACCGCCTTCAGAGAGCAGAAGAACCACACTTTAACCCAGAAACCTCCTGAAAGACGACTGGAACCGCCCTCAGAGAGCAGAAGAACCACACTTTAACCCAGAAAACCTCCTGAAAGACGACTGGAACCGCCCTCAGAGAGCAGAAGAACCACACTTTAACCCAGAAAACCTCCTGAAAGACGACTGGAACCGCCTTCAGAGAGCAGAAGAACCACACTTTAACCCAGAAAACCTCCTGAAAGACGACTGGAACCGCCCTCAGAGAGCAGAAGAACCACACTTTAACCCAGAAAACCTCCTGAAAGACGACTGGAACGCCTTCAGAGAGCAGAAGAACCACACTTTAACCCAGAAAACCTCCTGAAAGACGACTGGAACCGCCCTCAGAGAGCAGAAGAACCACACTTTAACCCAGAAAACCTCCTGAAAGACGACTGGAACCGCCTTCAGAGAGCAGAAGAACCACACTTTAACCCAGAAAACCTCCTGAAAGACGACTGCAACCGCCTTCAGAGAGCAGAAGAACCACACTTTAACCCAGAAAACCTCCTGAAAGACGACTGGAACCGCCCTCAGAGAGCAGAAGAACCACACTTTAACCCAGAAAACCTCCTGAAAGACGACTGGAACCGCCTTCAGAGAGCAGAAGAACCACACTTTAACCCAGAAAACCTCCTGAAAGACGACTGGAACCGCCCTCAGAGAGCAGAAGAACCCACACTTTAACCCAGAAAACCTCCTGAAAGACGACTGGAACCGCCCTCAGAGAGCAGAAGAACCACACTTTAACCCAGAAAACCTCCTGAAAGACGACTGGAACCGCCCTTCAGAGAGCAGAAGAACCACACTTTAACCCAGAAAACCTCCTGAAAGACGACTGGAACCGCCCTCAGAGAGCAGAAGAACCACACTTTAACCCAGAAAACCTCCCGAAAGACGACTGGAACCGCCCTTCAGAGAGCAGAAGAACCACACTTTAACCCAGAAAACCTCCTGAAAGACGACTGGAACCGCCCTCAGAGAGCAGAAGAACCACACTTTAACCCAGAAAACCTCCCGAAAGACGACTGGAACCGCCCTCAGAGAGCAGAAGAACCACACTTTAACCCAGAAAACCTCCTGAAAGACGACTGGAACCGCCTTCAGAGAGCAGAAGAACCACACTTTAACCCAGAAAACCTCCTGAAAGACGACTGGAACCGCCCTCAGAGAGCAGAAGAACCACACTTTAACCCAGAAAACCTCCTGAAAGACGACTGGAACCGCCCTCAGAGAGCAGAAGAACCACACTTTAACCCAGAAAACCTCCTGAAAGACGACTGGAACCGCCCTCAGAGAGCAGAAGAACCACACTTTAACCCAGAAAACCTCCTGAAAGACGACTGGAACCGCCCTCAGAGAGCAGAAGAACCACACTTTAACCCAGAAAACCTCCTGAAAGACGACTGGAACCGCCTCAGAGAGCAGAAGAACCACACTTTAACCCAGAAAACCTCCTGAAAGACGACTGGAACCGCCTTCAGAGAGCAGAAGAACCACACTTTAACCCAGAAAACCTCCTGAAAGACGACTGGAACCGCCCTCAGAGAGCAGAAGAACCACACTTTAACCCAGAAAACCTCCTGAAAGACGACTGGAACCGCCCTTCAGAGAGCAGAAGAACCACACTTTAACCCAGAAAACCTCCTGAAAGACGACTGGAACCGCCTTCAGAGAGCAGAGAACCACACTTTAACCCAGAAAACCTCCTGAAAGACGACTGGAACCGCCTCAGAGAGCAGAAGAACCACACTTTAACCCAGAAAACCTCCTGAAAGACGACTGGAACCGCCCTCAGAGAGCAGAAGAACACACACTTTAACCCAGAAACCTCCTGAAAGACGACTGGAACCGCCCTCAGAGAGCAGAAGAACCACACTTTAACCCAGAAAACCTCCTGAAAGACGACTGGAACCGCCCTCAGAGAGCAGAAGAACCACACTTTAAACCCAGAAACCTCCTGAAAGACGACTGGAACCGCCCTCAGAGAGCAGAAGAACCACACTTTAACCCAGAAAACCTCCTGAAAGACGACTGGAACCGCCCTCAGAGAGCAGAAGAACCACACTTTAACCCAGAAAACCTCCTGAAAGACGACTGGAACCGCCATCAGAGAGCAGAAGAACCACACTTTAACCCAGAAAACCTCCTGAAAGACGACTGGAACCGCCCTCAGAGAGCAGAAGAACCACACTTTAACCCAGAAAACCTCCTGAAAGGACGACTGGAACCGCCCTCAGAGAGCAGAAGAACCACACTTTAACCCAGAAAACCTCCTGAAAGACGACTGGAACCGCCCTCAGAGAGCAGAAGAACCCCACCAACTTTAACCCAGAAAACCTCCTGAAAGACGACTGGAACCGCCCTCAGAGAGCAGAAGAACCACACTTTAACCCAGAAAACCTCCTGAAAGACGACTGGAACCGCCCTCAGAGAGCAGAAGAACCACACTTTAACCCAGAAAACCTCCTGAAAGACGACTGGAACCGCCCTCAGAGAGCAGAAGAACCACACTTTAACCCAGAAAACCTCCTGAAAGACGACTGGAACCGCCTTCAGAGAGCAGAAGAACCACACTTTAAACCCAGAAAACCTCCTGAAAGACGACTGGAACCGCCCTCAGAGAGCAGAAGAACCACACTTTAACCCAGAAAACCTCCTGAAAGACGACTGGAACCGCCCTCAGAGAGCAGAAGAACCACACTTTAACCCAGAAAACCTCCTGAAAGACGACTGGAACCGCCCTCAGAGAGCAGAAGAACCACACTTTAACCCAGAAAACCTCCTGAAAGACGACTGGAACGCCTTCAGAGAGCAGAAGAACCACACTTTAACCCAGAAAACCTCCTGAAAGACGACTGGAACCGCCCTCAGAGAGCAGAAGAACCACACTTTAACCCAGAAAAACCTCTGAAAGACGACTGGAACCGCCCTCAGAGAGCAGAAGAACCACACTTTAACCCAGAAAACCTCCTGAAAGACGACTGAACCGCCCTCAGAGAGCAGAAGAACCACACTTTAACCCAGAAAACCTCCTGAAAGACGACTGGAACCGCCCTCAGAGAGCAGAAGAACCACACTTTAACCCAGAAAACCTCCTGAAAGACGACTGGAACCGCCCTCAGAGAGCAGAAGAACCACACTTTAACCCAGAAAACCTCCTGAAAGACGACTGGAACCGCCTTCAGAGAGCAGAAGAACCACACTTTAACCCAGAAAACCTCCTGAAAGACGACTGGAACCGCCCTTCAGAGAGCAGAAGAACCACACTTTAACCCAGAAAACCTCCTGAAAGACGACTGGAACCGCCCTCAGAGAGCAGAAGAACCACACTTTAACCCAGAAAACCTCCTGAAAGACGACTGGAACCGGCCTCAGAGAGCAGAAGAACCACACTTTAACCCAGAAAACCTCCTGAAAGACGACTGGAACCCGCCCTCAGAGAGCAGAAGAACCACACTTTAACCCAGAAAACCTCCTGAAAGACGACTGGAAACCCGCCTTCAGAGAGCAGAAGAACCACACTTTAACCCAGAAAACCTCCTGAAAGACGACTAAACCTCCTGAAAGACAGACTGGAACCGCCTCTCAGAGAGCAGAAGAACCACACTTTAACCCAGAAAACCTCCTGAAAGACGACTGGAACCGCCCTCAGAGAGCAGAAGAACCACACTTTAACCAGAAAACCTCCTGAAAGACGACTGGAACCGCCCTCAAGAGCAGAAGAACCACACTTTAACCAGAAAACCTCCTGAAAGACGACTGGAACCGCCCTCAGAGAGCAGAAGAACCACACTTTAACCCAGAAAACCTCCTGAAAGACGACTGGAACCGCCCTCAGAAGAGCAGAAGAACCACACTTTAACCCAGAAAACCTCCTGAAAGACGACTGGAACCGCCCTCAGAGAGCAGAGAACCACACTTTAACCCAGAAAACCTCCTGAAAGACGACTGGCAACCGCCCTCAGAGAGCAGAAGAACCACACTTTAACCCAGAAAACCTCCTGAAAGACGACTGGGAACCGCCCTCAGAGAGCAGAAGAACCACACTTTAACCCAGAAAACCTCCTGAAAGACGACTGGAACCGCCTTCAGAGAGCAGAAGAACCACACTTTAACCCAGAAAACCTCCTGAAAGACGACTGGAACCGCCTCAGAGAGCAGAAGAACCACACTTTAACCCAGAAAACCTCCCGGAAAGACGACTGGAACCGCCCTTCAGAGAGCAGAAGAACCACACTTTAACCCAGAAAAACCTCCTGAAAGACGACTGGAACCGCCTTCAGAGAGCAGAAGAACCACACTTTAACCCAGAAAACCTCCTGAAAGACGACTGGAACCGCCCTCAGAGAGCAGAAGAACCACACTTTAACCCAGAAAACCTCCTGAAAGACGACTGGAACCGCCTTCAGAGAGCAGAAGAACCACACTTTAACCCAGAAAACCTCCTGAAAGACGACTGGAACCGCCCTCAGAGAGCAGAAGAACCACACTTTAACCCAGAAAACCTCCTGAAAGACGACTGGAACCGCCTTCAGAGAGCAGAAGAACCACACTTTAACCCAGAAAACCTCCTGAAAGACGACTGGGAACCGCCCTCAGAGAGCAGAAGAACCACACTTTAACCCAGAAACCTCCTGAAAGACGACTGGCCGCCCTCAGAGAGCAGAAGAACCACACTTTAACCCAGAAAACCTCCTGAAAGACGACTGGAACCGCCTTCAGAGAGCAGAAGAACCACACTTTAACCCAGAAAACCTCCTGAAAGACGACTGGAACCGCCCTCAGAGAGCAGAAGAACCACACTTTAACCCAGAAAACCTCCCGAAAGACGACTGGAACCGCCCTCAGAGAGCAGAAGAACCACACTTTAACCCAGAAAACCTCCTGAAAGACGACTGGAACCGCCTTCAGAGAGCAGAAGAACCACACTTTAACCCAGAAAACCTCCTGAAAGACGACTGGAACCGCCCTCAGAGAGCAGAAGAACCACACTTTAACCCAGAAAACCTCCTGAAAGACGACTGGAACCGCCCTCAGAGAGCAGAAGAACCACACTTTAACCCAGAAAACCTCCTGAAAGACGACTGGAACCGCCCTCAGAGAGCAGAAGAACCACACTTTAACCCAGAAAACCTCCTGAAAGACGACTGGAACCGCCCTCAGAGAGCAGAAGAACCACACTTTAACCCAGAAAACCTCCTGAAAGACGACTGGAACCGCCTTCAGAGAGCAGAAGAACCACACTTTAACCCAGAAAACCCTCCTGAAAGACGACTGGAACCGCCTCAGAGAGCAGAAGAACCACACTTTAACCCAGAAAACCCTCTGAAAGACGACTGGAACCGCCCTCAGAGAGCAGAAGAACCACACTTTAACCCAGAAAACCTCCTGAAAGACGACTGGAACCGCCCTCAGAGAGCAGAAGAACCACACTTTAACCCAGAAAACCTCCTGAAAGACGACTGGAACCGCCCTCAGAGAGCAGAAGAACCACACTTTAACCCAGAAAACCTCCTGAAAGACGACTGGAACCGCCCTCAGAGAGCAGAAAGAACCACACTTTAACCCAGAAAACCTCCTGAAAGACGACTGGAACCGCCCTCAGAGAGCAGAAGAACCACACTTTAACCCAGAAAACCTCCTGAAAGACGACTGGAACCGCCCTCAGAGAGCAGAAGAACCACACTTTAACCCAGAAAACCTCCTGAAAGACGACTGGAACCGCCCTCAGAGAGCAGAAGAACCACACTTTAACCCAGAAAACCTCCTGAAAGACGACTGGAACCGCCCTCAGAGAGCAGAAGAACCACACTTTAACCAGAAAACCTCCTGAAAGACGACTGGAACCGCCCTCAGAGAGCAGAAGAACCACACTTTAACCCAGAAAACCTCCTGAAAGACGACTGGAACCGCCTTCAGAGAGCAGAAGAACCACACTTTAACCCAGAAAACCTCCTGAAAGACGACTGGAACCGCCCTCAGAGAGCAGAAGAACCACACTTTAACCCAGAAAACCTCCTGAAAGACGACTGGAACGCCCTCAGAGAGCAGAAGAACCACACTTTAACCCAGAAAACCTCCTGAAAGACGACTGGAACCGCCCTCAGAGAGCAGAAGAACCACACTTTAACCCAGAAAACCTCCTGAAAGACGACTGGAACCGCCCTCAGAGAGCAGAAGAACCACACTTTAACCCAGAAAACCTCCTGAAAGACGACTGGAACCGCCCTCAGAGAGCAGAAGAACCACACTTTAACCCAGAAAACCTCCCGAAAGACGACTGGAACCGCCTTCACAGAGCAGAAGAACCACACTTTAACCCAGAAAACCTCCTGAAAGACGACTGGAACCGCCTTCAGAGAGCAGAAGAACCACACTTTAACCCAGAAAACCTCCTGAAAGACGACTGGAACCGCCCTCAGAGAGCAGAAGAACCACACTTTAACCCAGAAAACCTCCTGAAAGACGACTGGAACCGCCTTCAGAGAGCAGAAGAACCACACTTTAACCCAGAAAACCTCCTGAAAGACGACTGGAACCGCCCTCAGAGAGCAGAAGAACCACACTTTAACCCAGAAAAACCTCCTGAAAGACGACTGGAACGCCTTCAGAGAGCAGAAGAACCACACTTTAACCCAGAAAACCTCCTGAAAGACGACTGGAACCGCCCCTCAGAGAGCAGAAGAACCACACTTTAACCCAGAAAACCTCCCGAAAGACGACTGGAACCGCCTTCAGAGAGCAGAAGAACCACACTTTAACCCAGAAAACCTCCTGAAAGACGACTGCAACCGCCTTCAGAGAGCAGAAGAACCACACTTTAACCCAGAAAACCTCCTGAAAGACGACTGGAACCGCCCTCAGAGAGCAGAAGAACCACACTTTAACCCAGAAAACCTCCTGAAAGACGACTGGAACCGCCCTCAGAGAGCAGAAGAACCACACTTTAACCCAGAAAACCTCCCGAAAGACGACTGGAACCGCCTTCAGAGAGCAGAAGAACCACACTTTAACCCAGAAAACCTCCTGAAAGACGACTGGAACCGCCTTCAGAGAGCAGAAGAACCACACTTTAACCCAGAAAACCTCCTGAAAGACGACTGGAACCGCCTTCACAGAGCAGAAGAACCACACTTTAACCCAGAAAACCTCCTGAAAGACGACTGAACCGCCCTCAGAGAGCAGAAGAACCACACTTAACCCAGACAACAACCTCCTGAAAGACGACTGGAACCGCCCTCAGAGAGCAGAAGAACCACACTTTAACCCAGAAAACCTCCTGAAAGACGACTGGAACCGCCCTTCAGAGAGCAGAAGAACCACACTTTAACCCAGAAAACCTCCTGAAAGACGACTGGAACCGCCTTCAGAGAGCAGAAGAACCACACTTTAACCCAGAAAACCTCCTGAAAGACGACTGGAACCGCCCTCAGAGAGCAGAAGAACCACACTTTAACCCAGAAAACCTCCCGAAAGACGACTGGAACCGCCTTCAGAGAGCAGAAGAACCACACTTTAACCCAGAAAACCTCCTGAAAGACGACTGCAACCGCCTTCAGAGAGCAGAAGAACCACACTTTAACCCAGAAAACCTCCTGAAAGACGACTGGAACCCGCCCCTCAGAGAGCAGAAGAACCACACTTTAACCCAGAAAACCTCCTGAAAGACGACTGGAACCGCCTTCAGAGAGCAGAAGAACCACACTTTAACCCAGAAAACCTCCTGAAAGACGACTGGAAACCGCCTTCAGAGAGCAGAAGAACCACACTTTAACCCAGAAAACCTCCTGAAAGACGACTGGAACCGCCCTCAGAGAGCAGAAGAACCACACTTTAACCCAGAAAACCTCCTGAAAGACGACTGGAACCGCCTTCAGAGAGCAGAAGAACCACACTTTAACCCAGAAAACCTCCTGAAAGACGACTGGAACCGCCCTCAGAGAGCAGAAGAACCACACTTTAACCCAGAAAACCTCCTGAAAGACGACTGGAACCGCCCTCAGAGAGCAGAAGAACCACACTTTAACCCAGAAAACCTCCTGAAAGACGACTGGAACCGCCTTCAGAGAGCAGAAGAACCACACTTTAACCCAGAAAACCTCCTGAAAGACGACTGGAACCGCCCTCAGAGAGCAGAAGAACCACACTTTAACCCAGAAAACCTCCTGAAAGACGACTGGAACCGCCCTCAGAGAGCAGAAGAACCACACTTTAACCCAGAAAACCTCCTGAAAGACGACTGGAACCGCCCTCAGAGAGCAGAAGAACCACACTTTAACCCAGAAAACCTCCTGAAAGACGACTGGAACCGCCCTCAGAGAGCAGAAAGAACCACACTTTAACCCAGAAAACCTCCCGAAAGACGACTGGAACCGCCTTCACAGAGGCAGAAGAACCACACTTTAACCCAGAAAACCTCCTGAAAGACGACTGGAACCGCCTCAGAGAGCAGAAGAACCACACTTTAACCCAGAAAACCTCCTGAAAGACGACTGGAACCGCCCTCAGAGAGCAGAAGAACCACACTTTAACCCAGAAAACCTCCTGAAAGACGACTGGAACCGCCCTCAGAGAGCAGAAGAACCACACTTTAACCCAGAAAACCTCCTGAAAGACGACTGGAACCGCCTTCAGAGAGCAGAAGAACCACACTTTAACCCAGAAAACCTCCTGAAAGACGACTGGAACCGCCCTCAGAGAGCAGAAGAACCACACTTTAACCCAGAAAAACCTCCTGAAAGACGACTGGAACCGCCCTCAGAGAGCAGAAGAACCACACTTTAACCCAGAAAACCTCCTGAAAGACGACTGGAACCGCCCTCAGAGAGCAGAAGAAACCACACTTTAACCCAGAAAACCTCCTGAAAGACGACTGGAACCGCCCTCAGAGAGCAGAAGAACCACACTTTAACCCAGAAAACCTCCTGAAAGACGACTGGAACCGCCCTCAGAGAGCAGAAGAACCACACTTTAACCCAGAAAACCTCCTGAAAGACGACTGGAACCGCCCTCAGAGAGCAGAAGAACCACACTTTAACCCAGAAAACCTCCTGAAAGACGACTGGAACCGCCTCAGAGAGCAGAAGAACCACACTTTAACCCAGAAAACCTCCTGAAAGACGACTGGAACCGCCCTCAGAGAGCAGAAGAACCACACTTTAACCCAGAAAACCTCCTGAAAGACGACTGGAACCGCCCTCAGAGAGCAGAAGAACCACACTTTAACCCAGAAAACCTCCTGAAAGACGACTGGAACCGCCCTCAGAGAGCAGAAGAACCACACTTTAACCCAGAAAACCTCCTGAAAGACGACTGGAACCGCCCTCAGAGAGCAGAAGAACCACACTTTAACCCAGAAAACCTCCTGAAAGACGACTGGAACCGCCCTCAGAGAGCAGAAGAACCACACTTTAACCCAGAAAACCTCCCGAAAGACGACTGGAACCGCCTTCACAGAGCAGAAGAACCACACTTTAACCCAGAAAACCTCCTGAAAGACGACTGGAACCGCCTTCAGAGAGCAGAAGAACCACACTTTAACCCAGAAAACCTCCTGAAAGACGACTGGAACCGCCCTCAGAGAGCAGAAGAACCACACTTTAACCCAGAAAACCTCCTGAAAGACGACTGGAACCGCCTTCAGAGAGCAGAAGAACCACACTTTAACCCAGAAAACCTCCTGAAAGACGACTGGAACCGCCCTCAGAGAGCAGAAGAACCACACTTTAACCAGAAAACCTCCTGAAAGACGACTGGAACGCCTTCAGAGAGCAGAAGAACCACACTTTAACCCAGAAAACCTCCTGAAAGACGACTGAACCGCCCTCAGAGAGCAGAAGAACCACACTTTAACCCAGAAAACCTCCCGAAAGACGACTGGAACCGCCTTCAGAGAGCAGAAGAACCACACTTTAACCCAGAAAACCTCCTGAAAGACGACTGCAACCGCCTTCAGAGAGCAGAAGAACCACACTTTAACCCAGAAAACCTCCTGAAAGACGACTGGAACCGCCCTCAGAGAGCAGAAGAACCACACTTTAACCCAGAAAACCTCCTGAAAGACGACTGGAACCGCCCTCAGAGAGCAGAAGAACCACACTTTAACCCAGAAAACCTCCCGAAAGACGACTGGAACCGCCTTCAGAGAGCAGAAGAACCACACTTTAACCCAGAAAACCTCCTGAAAGACGACTGGAACCGCCTTCAGAGAGCAGAAGAACCACACTTTAACCCAGAAAACCTCCTGAAAGACGACTGGAACCGCCTTCACAGAGCAGAAGAACCACACTTTAACCCAGAAAACCTCCTGAAAGACGACTGGAACCGCCCTCAGAGAGCAGAAGAACCACACTTTAACCCAGACAACCTCCTGAAAGACGACTGGAACCGCCCTCAGAGAGCAGAAGAACCACACTTTAACCCAGAAAACCTCCTGAAAGACGACTGGAACCGCCTTCAGAGAGCAGAAGAACCACACTTTAACCCAGAAAACCTCCCGAAAGACGACTGGAACCGCCCTCAGAGAGCAGAAGAACCACACTTTAACCCAGAAAACCTCCTGAAAGACGACTGGAACCGCCCTCAGAGAGCAGAAGAACCACACTTTAACCCAGAAAACCTCCTGAAAGACGACTGGAACCGCCTTCAGAGAGCAGAAGAACCACACTTTAACCCAGAAAACCTCCTGAAAGACGACTGGAACCGCCCTCAGAGAGCAGAAGAACCACACTTTAACCCAGAAAACCTCCTGAAAGACGACTGGAACCGCCTTCAGAGAGCAGAAGAACCACACTTTAACCCAGAAAACCTCCCGAAAGACGACTGGAACCGCCTTCAGAGAGCAGAAGAACCACACTTTAACCCAGAAAACCTCCTGAAAGACGACTGGAACCGCCTTCACAGAGCAGAAGAACCACACTTTAACCCAGAAAACCTCCTGAAAAGACGACTGGAACCGCCTTCAGAGAGCAGAAGAACCACACTTTAACCCAGAAAACCTCCTGAAAGACGACTGGAACCGCCTTCAGAGAGCAGAAGAACCACACTTTAACCCAGAAAACCTCCTGAAAGACGACTGGAACCGCCTTCAGAACCTCAGAGACGCCTCCATGACAGAAGACAGTTTTCTTCTCGGTCAGTCAGCAAACAGAAAGTGCTGCTAAAACGAAATGTTTGACAGATCCCAACAAACTGCTCAGCAGGAGGAAACAGCAGGAAGCAGCATCAGAGGAGGAAGAAGGGAGGCTGCTGACTCCCAGGAGAGTCCACTTTAAAGCCGAAATGCTTCCTGATTTACACCCAAACTCGGCTGAATAATAAGCAGGATTTATCCTTTAAAGCTGGAAGATGGACGCATGAAAGAGCAGAAAAACTACTGATGTTTCCGCTTCCATGTTGGATTCATCTGCTTAGTGATGGTCATCAGAACCTGAGGCCCAGCATCACAAACACCGGGGGGGGGGGGGGGGGGGGGGGCACTGAACCCACGGCTTCTGGAAACCAGCGTTCAACAGATGTTTTAAATAAAGGTTCATACAAATCAGTGTGCTGAATCTGACAGTCTCAGAGTTTCACTGCCAGCATCAGACCACTCATCAACTGGCTTCCAACTAAAGAAGCCTTTAGGGTGAGAAGAAATCCAGCTGCTCTTCAAGCTCTGAGGACAGCCCCATTAATCCTTCTTCTGCTACCTAAAAACCTCTGAAACCCCTGAAAACCCAAAGAAGTAACACAGAGTAACAAAACCCACTGAAAGGTCAGGACAAGGGTCAAAGAATCCCTGGAACAAGTGTGTTCAAAAGGCCCCCAAAAGGCCTGAAGCAAAAAGGTTAAAAAAGTTAAATTAAAGTTAAAGTCAAAGGTAAAAGTGACCCGATGATCTTGAGGATTTCCTTTTAACCTCCCCTGAAACCCCAAAATGCTTTAAAAAAGCCTGATAAAAACCGTGGAACCACCTCACAGATCCCGTTAGTCTCTGAAGGACGGCGGCGACCTACCTTACTGTGGTACTTGCCCCGCCCCTTGTAGGTGTCGTCCATCATCAGACTGGATAAGATCTCCTGTAACTTCATGTCTGACAGGCTGAAGCAGAAGAAACCAGCTGTCAGTCACAGCCATGGCCCCAGCTGGCAGTGGGGGGGCAACATGCTACAGGGGGCAGCCGTCAGTCAACAAACCTGATGTTGTGATTGGCCAGCTCGCTGATGAAGGCCATCTCAGCAGGGGTGAGGAAGAGGAGGCTGCTTCCTCTCTCTCCAATTCGAGCCGTCCGACCGACCCGGTGAACGTACTCAGCTGCTGATGTGGGAGGAGTGTACTGGAAGCACAAATGATGCTTCATCTGTAGCCTGAGGCACGCCTGGACCAGGTAACCCACGACAACCCAACCCCAACTTTAATATATTCTTAAACTTTAACTTAATAGAATCATAGGGTCCATAATTATCATACAATAAGTCTTATTTTTTCATACAACCCAGTAAGCTGCTGGTGTTTCCACATCCTGACTGAACTTTATATTTACCTGAATGATCCAGGTGACCTGAGGAAGGTCCAGGCCTCTGGCTGCTACATCCTGAAACAGATATCCCACATTTAGCTTCACAGAGCGACCGCTGTGCACACCTTACAGCCACAGCCCCGCCCAGTTGGTGGCATTATGTCCTGAATCAGAACAGAAACACCTGAACTAAAGAGAGAGCTGATCTCTGCTGAGGTTCGCTGCACTTTGACAAAGTTCATGTTGTATGATCTGAACTGAAGGCTGATAAATCTGGAGCCAGTCTGGCTTTGCACCGCGGCGTTTCATCAGGTGAACGCTGAGGCTCCTCCTTCAGTGGAACTTACTGACCGTACACAGCAGGACTCCAGAATGAGACGCCGAAAACTGCTGAAAGACCTCCGAGCGCTCCTGGAGGAGGAAACCAACAGTCTGAGAACTCAACCAATCAGCAGCAGCCAAATGATGGCAGCAGGCGGCAGCGTTACCTCCTGCTTCATGTTGCCATGTAAACGCAGAAAACTGAGGCTGTGATTGGCTGACGGCCCGGAGAGGACGGAGGTGAACAGCGAGTGGAAGAACTCAGTCGCCTCGCAGCTCGAGACAAAGACGATGATCTTGTTGTTCTGAGAAAACTGAAACAGCAATCTGTCAGGTCACCATGGTGATCATTTACCCACTTACTTTTTTATGTTTTTATGGTTTTATGGGGTTTGTTTCACTGTTCTTCACCTTGCATTTGTCCAGTATGAAGGCAGCCAAGCAGACCAGTCTGACCTTACTGGGAACAACCACCACAAACTGCTTCAGAGCCTCCGGGACAGCAAAACTCTCTGATTGGCTGGCTGCTTTGGGGTCAGAGGTTACTGTTGTGGAGGTGTTGAGGTCAGAGGAGGGAGCACCAGAAACATGGATGCTGACTGGGTCCTTTAAGCAGACATCTGCTAATCGAGTCACACCTGAAACAAAAAGTGAATGTCATGGTGTTTAACTGGTTCTTCTGTATGGAAACTCTGCCCCCTACAGGCATAAACTGCGGAAACACTGCCCCCTACAGGCATAAACTACGGAAACACTATCCCCTACAGGCAGAATCTACGGAAACACTGCCCCCTACAGGCATAAACTGCGGAAACGCTGCCCCCTACAGGCATAAACTACGGAAACTCTGCCCCCTACAGGCATAAACTACGGAAACTCTGCCCCCTACAGGCATAAACTACGGAAACTCTGCCCCCTACAGGCATAAACTACGGAAACTCTGCCCCCTGCAGGCATAAACTACAGAAACACTGCCCCCTACAGGTATAAACTACGGAAACACTGCCCCCTACAGGTATAAACTACGGAAACACTGCCCCCTACAGGTATAAACTACGGAAACGCTGCCCCCTACAGGCATAAACTACGGAAACTCTGCCCCCTACAGGCATAAACTACGGAAACTCTGCCCCCTACAGGCATAAACTACGGAAACTCTGCCCCCTGCAGGCAGAATCTACGGAAACACTGCCCCCTACAGGCATAAACTACGGAAACGCTGCCCCCTACAGGCATAAACTACGGAAACTCTGCCCCCTACAGGCATAAACTACGGAAACTCTGCCCCCTGCAGGCATAAACTACAGAAACACTATCCCCTACAGGCAGAATCTACGGAAACACTGCCCCCTACAGGTATAAACTACGGAAACACTGCCCCCTACAGGTATAAACTACGGAAACACTGCCCCCTACAGGCATAAACTACGGAAACTCTGCCCCCTGCAGGCAGAATCTACGGAAACACTGCCCCCTACAGGCATAAACTACAGAAACGCTGCCCCCTACAGGCATAAACTACGGAAACACTGCCCCCTACAGGCATAAACTACGGAAACACTGCCCCCTACAGGCATAAACTGCGGAAACGCTGCCCCCTACAGGCATAAACTGCGGAAACGCTGCCCCCTACAGGCATAAACTGCGGAAACACTGCCACCTACAGGCAGAATCTACGGAAACGCTGCCCCCTACAGGCATAAACTACGGAAACACTGCCCCCTACAGGCATAAACTACAGAAACACTGCCCCCTACAGGCATAAACTACAGAAATGCTGCCCCCTACAGGCATAAACTGCGGAAACGCTGCCCCCTACAGGCATAAACTGCGGAAACACTGCCACCTACAGGCATAAACTGCGGAAACACTGCCACCTACAGGCATAAACTACAGAAATGCTGCCCCCTACAGGCATAAACTGCGGAAACGCTGCCCCCTACAGGCATAAACTGCGGAAACGCTGCCCCCTACAGGCATAAACTGCGGAAACACTGCCACCTACAGGCATAAACTACAGAAATGCTGCCCCCTACAGGCATAAACTGCGGAAACGCTGCCCCCTACAGGCATAAACTGCGGAAACGCTGCCCCCTACAGGCATAAACTACGGAAACACTGCCCCCTACAGGCATAAACTACGGAAACACTGCCACCTACAGGCAGAATCTACGGAAACGCTGCCCCCTACAGGCATAAACTACGGAAACACTGCCCCCTACAGGCATAAACTACAGAAACGCTGCCCCCTACAGGCATAAACTACGGAAACACTGCCCCCTACAGGCATAAACTACGGAAACACTGCCCCCTACAGGCATAAACTACGGAAACACTGCCCCCTACAGGCATAAACTACAGAAATGCTGCCCCCTACAGGCATAAACTGCGGAAACGCTGCCCCCTACAGGCATAAACTGCGGAAACGCTGCCCCCTACAGGCATAAACTACGGAAACACTGCCCCCTACAGGCATAAACTACAGAAATGCTGCCCCCTACAGGCATAAACTACGGAAACACTGCCCCCTACAGGCATAAACTACAGAAATGCTGCCCCCTACAGGCATAAACTGCGGAAACGCTGCCCCCTACAGGCATAAACTGCGGAAACACTGCCACCTACAGGCAGAATCTACGGAAACGCTGCCCCCTACAGGCATAAACTACGGAAACACTGCCCCCTACAGGCATAAACTACAGAAACGCTGCCCCCTACAGGCATAAACTACAGAAACACTGCCCCCTACAGGCATAAACTACGGAAACGCTGCCCCCTACAGGCATAAACTACGGAAACGCTGCCCCCTACAGGCATAAACTACAGAAACGCTGCCCCCTACAGGCATAAACTACAGAAACACTGCCCCCTACAGGCATAAACTACAGAAACGCTGCCCCCTACAGGCATAAACTACGGAAACACTGCCCCCTACAGGCATAAACTGCGGAAACGCTGCCCCCTACAGGCAGAATCTACAGAAACACTGCCCCCTACAGGCAGAATCTACGGAAACGCTGCCCCCTACAGGCAGAATCTACGGAAACGCTGCCCCCTACAGGCATAAACTGCGGAAACACTGCCCCCTACAGGCATAAACTGCGGAAACACTGCCCCCTACAGGAAGAACCCACGGAAACACTGCCCCCTACAGGCATAAACTACGGAAACACTGCCCCTTACTGGTATAAACTACAGAAACACTGCCCCCTACAGGCAGAATCTACGGAAACGCTGCCCCCTACAGGCATAAACTGCGGAAACACTGCCCCCTACAGGCATAAACTACGGAAACACTGCCCCTTACTGGTATAAACTACAGAAACACTGCCCCCTACATGCAGAATCTACGGAAACGCTGCCCCCTACATGCAGAATCTACGGAAACGCTGCCCCCTACAGGCATAAACTGCGGAAACACTGCCCCCTACAGGCAGAACCTACGGACACACTGCCCCCTACAGGCAGAACCTACGGAAACGCTGCCCCCTACAGGCAGAGACAGGAACTACTTGGATGTCTCAGCCATGGGTCATTACGTGGGGGCTGTGTTTGGTTCTCAGCACTGAAGTATATTCTGTGCTTACTGTTGGTCAGTGTTGCAGAGAGCAGGACGTTCTGCCGATCCGGTCCTGTAGAGTTCAGACTGTTTAATATGACGGTCAGATCCTTCTCAAAGCCCAGGTCCAGCGTCCTGCAGGCAGATGTGAGTCAGTCCAAAAGGGTTAACCTCAGTTTCACAGCCAAACTCAACGTGTCAACATCTGTGATAATAAGTCTAACTGCTGTCAACTAACAAGGAGACACCAGAAGTTACCTGTCGGCCTCGTCCAGAACCAGCCAGCGGACGGCGCTGAAGGCGATGCTCAGAGTGTTTTTGATGTGATCAACCAGACGTCCAGGAGTCGACACGAGGATGTTGATTCCTTTTCGAATCCTGAAGTGAGAGAATACTTTACAGGATGTTCACACGGTTCCCAGTCAATCAGTTTCTATCAGCCGGGGTCAGAGCAGAAATACTTTAAACCCACGTTTCCACCCATCAAAGCTGGATGTGAGTAAATGCAGTAAAACACACGGTTGAACCTTTCTGGCTTTCTTCCAAACATAAACCACATGTGGAAGTGGACCACCTTTAAACGGAGCTTTGTGAGCAGATGTTTGATGCCGTCCAGGTGCAGAAAACACAGATTACGCTTTAGTTGTCATGAAGAAAGTAAAGTTTTACGTCGAGGAGCCGTAATTTAGAGCAAAAGTCAGTGAATAAAATACAAACAGGAGCCTCGAGTTTAAAAGAGAGAACAGAACAAGTAAAAACGGCTGTGATACCTGGCCTTCTCCGCTTTCCTCTTCTCTCCTCCCATCAGCACACCTGGGACGATCCAGGTGAACGGCTGCAGCGACAGAAATACAACTTCATGTTGGAGGTCGGCTAACACTGAGCTGTGAGCTCAGGCCGGTCACCACGGGCAAAAACCACATTACTCCATCAGCAGAAAAGGAGCAAATGAAGATTCATTCATCAGTTTTATCCTTCTTGGCTGATAAATTCCACTCAGGAGGAGGTGATTCCTGTCATTTTGGTCTTTGTAATAAAAGTTTCAGTGGATTGAATCACATGGACTTTATCTACGGTAACAACACCGTTTTTAACCAGGAAAACATTGTTCGGTTTGGGGCTCCTTTGACCTCTGGCTGTTTGATTGTACTTGCTTTGCATTTACCTGCTGCGCTGAAGCAGGATTCAGGAGGAAGACAAACATTCAGGAAAGTGTTTCACTGGAGGCAGAGTTAGCATCAAGAAGGGGGAACGTTAAATGTGAAGAAATCTGTTTTACCAGAGCTGCAGGTGACTGATTACCTTCAGAAGCTTCTGGAAGGTCTGGAAGGTCTGCTGAGCGAGCTGATAACAGCAGAGTGGATCAGTCAGGCAGGAAGATGAAGCCACAAAGAAGCAGTTTTAAATGTGCAACAGGCCGAACCTCTCTGGTGGGGACGATGACGAGCGCCAGAGGACCGTCGGATCTGCTGACCTTGGGCTGAATGTTCTGCAGACTCTGAACCAGCGGGACGGCGTAGGACAGAGTCTTACCTGCAGACACAGAGCCAACACTCACTGCCTGGCTTCAAACCTGACGTCACGGTTTCTTTATTTTGCCAGTTTTCGGCAGACATTTTGTCTCTGAAACAGGGTGCAGGACAGAATTAAGACCCATGTTAAACCGGTCGAGGGGATTTTGTTCCCAAAGGTGGCTCCTGATGTCAGAGCTGGTAACTGAAAAGGAAAAAACCATCCACCAGTGTCTCTAATTTTTACTTCAGCCCATTCAGACGGGACCGCCAGCTGCCACCGTCATGAGCGTTTAAAGCTACGCTGGGTACTGACGTCAGTCCGCAGCTACATATACTAACTAACATACTAACCCTACATATAAGCCACAAAGTTAGGAAGCAGTAAGGCTCACAGCTGATGTTTCTAAACAGGAAACACCAGAGGAGTGTTGCAGTGGGACAGCCGTAAGGCAGAAGTGTAAGTCAGCGTTAACCTGTAACCCACTGGGACAAATGCTAACTCACCTGGTAATTAGCATGCTGTGGCTAGTACCTAGCATGCCGAGGATAGCAGCCACGTCTGTCAGCTACTGTTCATAATACTGTTTTTGGCCAGATTAGTGCCAGAATTTATTTCTTTTGAACATTTGTTTAAGGCTTGAAGATAAATGACTTTAGTTGCATGTTGCATCCATTGTCCATGTAGCAGCTAGCATCACAGTTAACAACAGTAACCAACGGCAACCGAGGTGGAGCAGCTGTATCTGCAGCTGGAGCTCATCCATACTGAGGAACAAATGCTTACACCTGAGCTGTGGGCCAATCAGGAGCCACCTGTGAACAGGTGATGTGTCTCACCTGAACCCGTCTGGGATCGAACCACCGCGTCGTGTCCTGACAGGAGAGCCGGGATCGTCTGCTTCTGAACGCTGAACACACACACATGCACAAAATCAGAGTGTGAACTCGTCTTCTTTCACTGTGGAACTCCCCACTGATTACCGACTGATTACAGAGTCGGTTTAGCTGCTAAAGCTTCCAAAAGTGTTCGAATGACTGAATCTGTGGGGCCAGAAACCTGTGAACCGACCGATTCTGGAGCAGTGAGTCCCCATAACACCGGTCAGCTGGTTATGTGTGTGTGGACTGACCTGGTCAGAGTGGAAACGTTTAGGACTTTGTTCAGTGTCGCCACCTGGTGGACAGAAACAGCCAATCAGAACGCAGCTCGTTTACTTTCCGTTTCTCACAATAAAGCAGTCGATTGATCTTCATCACTGCTCCGGTCTGAATAAAAGCCCAAAACCAGGAGACGTTTTACCAGGTGAGGGTGCAGCTGGAGGTCTGAGAACGAGTCGGAGGTGAAAATCTTCTCCTTCACCTGGGAGACCGGTGGCCTGAAGGGGGCGACAGGAGTTAGAACAGGATGAGCGGAGCTCCACTAATCAATCAGTGAATCATCAGCTTCCTGCTGGCTGAGCCAATCAGAGCACACCTGTGGATGTCGGGGATGTCGGGGTTGTGTTTGAACAGAGAGGAAGTCTTGATGCCGCCGCCGCGGCCCATTTCCTTCACCGCATCCTTCTTCTTCTTCTGTGGTGTCTGGTCTGTTGCTTCAGGGGGCGGAGCCTGAATAAAACATTTATTTTTCTTCTGAGAGTTCACCTGGAGGTCTGCAGGAGGCTCCTCCTCCTCTTCCTCCTCTGTGTGAGGAGGAGGAGTTCTCCTCCGCTTTAAGGAGCGTCCCGTCTCCTCCAAGGAGCTCAGCTTCCTCTTCTTCTTCTGAAAATCAGACAAACATCAAACAAACAGCCCGAGTGCGTTCACCACTGTGCGTGCGTGCGTACGTGCACTCACTGAGGCCCATCTCTGCTGAGTCGTCAGACGATTCTTCCTGTTGGAGGATGATGAAGAAGAACCGTTGCTGCAGATGTTCAGACACAGCTGCTCATCTGCTGATGACATCATCGACACACCTGAAAAAGGTTCAGATTTTGAGTTGAGCTCAGATTTAACAGCAGCTCAACGTGCACGTGAGGTTTTATTCCTGTGAAACTACATCCCTCAGCAGCACGTGCACAGCGCTTTTACCTGCACAGCTCCAGCAGCACGTGCACCTCCTGCACGTCACAGGACAACACGTTATTTGTGGGAGCGGAGCAGCACCTGAGCAGGTGTTCGGGGTTCTTCAACAGATTATTTTACTCGAGCTTCACTGTCACGCGGGATATGAAACTTTGGCTGCGGCTCAGCTGTTCAGCGGATGAAAGAAGCTCCACGGTGTTAAACTACAAACCAAACACGTGCGTTTGTGCACGTGTGCGGGTCCCAGTGGAAGCTAAAGCTAGCCTGAAGCTAACAGCAGCCGCTTCCGGTCTTTAAAAACTTTTCAGAAACATATGAAACACAAATTAAAAACAGAAAATCACTGAAGTAAAAACTCACCGTAAAACTATCCGGACACACACACGCGTGGGAACTTCTTCCGGCTACGTCACTGAAGCCCCGCCCCGTGAACGGCTGACGTTGCAGTCATGCGCAGTAGTTCCAGCTCTTAATTTAAAGGATTTAAGGTCGATTCAAGACAGAAATACCCGCTGAGACTGTGGCCAAGAGCCGTAATCACTGTTTTCAGGTTAAAAGTTTTATTTACGACATTTTCATCAAGATATTTCCAGGCATAAATACATTTTCAGTCTTAGTCCAGTCATCTTTAGAGATAAAGATGACTGGACCCGGTCCAGAACAGAAACTCAAGCATTATGAGACCAAAACTGAGACTGAAGATAATCTGGATCCTGTGTGGTTCAGCAGTGAACTGGACCGCTTAGCTTCCTGTTGTCAGCAGGAGGAGGCAAGAAAAGAGCTGTCAATCAAATGGTCTCGCTGTCAATCAAATGGTCCCGCTGGGACCCAAACCGCCGCTGAGGAGAAGTAAATATAGTTATACCAGAACCGGCTCTTTGAAACGAGTTCCAGTCACTGCTCTCAGTCAGAACCAGCCTGCAGGACCACCTGATCACACACACGTTTGTTTTTCCATCTTTGTGGGATCAGAACCACACCTGACTGAAATGATTGGCTGTCCTCCAGCTCTGCAGCGCCCCCATAAGGAGCCGTTCATTTGGATCAGGAGGGAAACATCTAAAACATGCAGGGCCGAGGGTCCCGAGGACCGGAATTATAAAACACTGCTTTAACCAGAACCCAGTTCTGAACCTAAAAACATTCAGTGATGAACTGTTTCAGATTTATCTGAATCAACCAGAGAGGGACCCCTGACCCAGCGGGCCGGGCCTCAACCAGGGCCCCGCGGGTCAGGTGGAGCAGGTGGAGCAGGTGGAGCAGTGTTCTACTGTTCTGGTGTCAGCGAAACCGGACCAGAAAGACTGAAACAGACGGAAAACAACTGAGACTAAAACTTTGTTTTTATTTAAAGACCAACAAACAAGGAGGAAGTTCAGCTGGGTCCAGGTGGGTTCATGTGGGTCCAGGTGGGTTCATGTGGGTCCAGGTGGGTTCAGGTGGGTCCAGCTGGGTTCAGGTGGGTTCAGCTGGGTTCAGCTGGGTCCACCTGGGTTCAGGTGGGTCCAGCTGGGTTCAGGTGGGTCCACCTGGGTCCACCTGGGTCCAGGTGGGTCCACCTGGGTCCACCTGGGTCCAGGTGGGTTCAGGTGGGTTCAGGTGGGTTCAGGTGGGTCCAGCTGGGTCCAGGTGGGTTCAGGTGGGTCCACCTGGGTCCACCTGGGTTCAGGTGTTAGTCAGTAGTCAGCTGGCTCTCCAGAACCTCAAACACGGAGTGAGGGTTCTGATCAGCGTCAATGTGAACAGCATCTGGAAACACAGACTGAACACACGTATGTTTATGAAGTTTCCAGCTACAACAGAGTGTGTGCACGTGTGCGTGTGCGTGTGTGCATGTGTGTGCGTGTGCATGTGTGTGCATGTGTGCGTGTGCATGTGTGTGCGTGTGCATGTGTGTGCATGTGTGCGTGTGCATGTGTGTGCGTGTGCGTGCACCTGCAGGGCAGAAGACCGGACCCGGTACTGTTTCAGCCTCCGTGTCACAGTGTCAGTTCTGTCCTTGGGTCTGGTCTGCAGTCTGTTATGGACCTCAGCGCTTGGAGCGGGTCGAGTCACGGCGTGAAACCTGCAGAATCAAACAGTACACGTACGTGCACATGCTGGCAAGACTCCCAGCAGACAGATCGGGTTATTGTTCTGGAAGAACACTGACCTCTGCCCGCTGACTGGATCGGTTGCTCTGAGAGTGGTTCTGTCCAGACAGACGTCATCCGTCAGCTCCAGGAAGAAAACTCTGAAGGACAAAAAGTTCTGATGAGTTTCAGCAGAACCCTGAAGGTTCCTTCGGTTCTGGTTTTTCCATCATGAGACCAGAAGAAGTTTCAGTTGTTTCTCCTGAAAATAAAATCTCAGTGATGATAGTGGGAAGGATTCCATCAATCTTCTCTCTGATAGAAACTATTTTATTGATAAAAAATCTCATGAAATCATCACTGCTGAGAGTTAAAGGAATACATGAAAAAAGAATCGGTCCGAGCACAGAACCCTGAGGAACTCCATGACTTCCTCTGGTGTGTGAGGAAGATTCTTCATTTACAAGAACAAACTGGAATCTATCAGATAAATATGACTTAAACCAGCCTAATGCAGTTCTCTTTGTCAGCCTGGCTGCAGCGCTGAAGAGAAACCTGGGATTGTTCTTATTCTCTTCTATCAGTAATGAATAATAAGCAGTTCTAGCTTTACGAAGGGCTTTCTTATACCTTATTAAACTATCTTGTTACTATGTAAAACACACATAATTATGCTGGAAATCCTGAACTGAATGTCAGAACCTTCTCCTGCCGTCAGGAGGTTAAAGCAGAACCCAGAGAACCCAAACTCAGACATGAGGAGGAGTTCTGAGGAAGAACCGACTGAGGCGCAGAAAACGGAGCGTCAGGTGTGAACCAGGAAGTAAAACAGGAAGTAGAACCTACTGGAAGCTGTGTCAAAATAAAACAGGAAGAACCAGATCCAGAACATCTCAGACCCAAAAGACAGAAAATAAGCCAGAACAAAGCTGCAGCTTTTATAAACGGCAGAAAACACCTCAGAACTCCTCCAGTCAACAACAATCATAGTGAGCCCGGCCCATCAGAACCTTCAGAGAGTACCACCACACACTGACTTCTGTTTGGACCAAGTTCCTCAGCAGAGTTCTTGACCCGCTTCAGAGAAAAACCTGAATGGACGGTTTCAGTCTGCAGCTTCAGAAGCTCATCATCAGTCTGGCTCCAGCAGAACTGCTGCAGGGTTCTGTGGTACCTGCTGGGTTCTGTGGTACCCGTTGGGTTCTTTGATACCCGCTGGGTTCTGTGGTACCTGTTGGGTTCTATGCTACCTGCTGGGTTCTATGCTACCTGCTGGGTTCTATGGTGCCTGCTGGGTTCTATGGTACCTGCTGGGTTCTGTGGTACCTGTTGGGTTCTATGGTACCTGTTGGGTTCTATGCTACCTGCTGGGTTCTATGGTACCTGCTGGGTTCTATGGTACCTGTTGGGTTCTATGCTACCTGCTGGGTTCTATGGTACCTGCTGGGTTCTATGGTACCTGTTGGGTTCTATGCTACCTGCTGGGTTCTATGGTACCTGCTGGGTTCTATGGTACCTGCTGGGTTCTATGGTACCTGCTGGGTTCTGTGGTACCTGTTGGGTTCTATGGTACCTGTTGGGTTCTGCGATACCTGCTGGGTTCTGTGGTACCTGCTGGGTTTTGTGGTACCTGTTGGGTTCTATGGTACCTGTTGTGTTCTATGCTACCTGCTGGGTTTTGTGGTACCTGTTGGGTTCTGTGGTACCCGTTGGGTTCTGTGATACCCGCTGGGTTCTGTGGTACCTGTTGGGTTCTATGGTGCCTGCTGGGTTCTATGGTGCCTGCTGGGTTCTATGGTACCCGTTGGGTTCTGTGGTATCTGTTGGGTTCTATGGTGCCTGCTGGGTTCTATGGTACCTGCTGGGTTTTGTGGTACCTGTTGGGTTCTATGGTACCTGTTGGGTTCTGTGGTACCCATTGAGTTCTATGGTGCCTGCTGGGTTCTATGGTGCCTGCTGGGTTCTATGGTACCCGTTGGGTTCTGTGGTATCTGTTGGGTTCTATGGTGCCTGCTGGGTTCTATGGTACCTGCTGGGTTCTGTGGTATCTGTTGGGTTCTATGGTACCTGTTGGGTTCTGTGGTACCCATTGGGTTCTATGGTGCCTGCTGGGTTCTGTGGTACCTGCTGGGTTCTGTGGTACCCGCTGGGTTCTATGGTACCTGCTGGGTTCTGTAGTACCCGCTGGGTTCTATGGTACCTGCTGGGTTCTATGGTACCTGCTGGGTTCTGTGGTACCTGCTGGGTTCTGTGGTACCCGTTGGGTTCTTTGATACCCGCTGGGTTCTGTGGTACCTGTTGGGTTCTATGCTACCTGCTGGGTTCTATGCTACCTGCTGGGTTCTATGGTGCCTGCTGGGTTCTATGGTACCTGCTGGGTTCTGTGGTACCTGTTGGGTTCTATGGTACCTGTTGGGTTCTATGCTACCTGCTGGGTTCTATGGTACCTGCTGGGTTCTATGGTACCTGTTGGGTTCTATGCTACCTGCTGGGTTCTATGGTACCTGCTGGGTTCTATGGTACCTGCTGGGTTCTATGGTACCTGCTGGGTTCTATGGTACCTGCTGGGTTCTGTGGTACCTGTTGGGTTCTATGGTACCTGTTGGGTTCTGCGATACCTGCTGGGTTCTGTGGTACCTGCTGGGTTTTGTGGTACCTGTTGGGTTCTATGGTACCTGTTGTGTTCTATGCTACCTGCTGGGTTTTGTGGTACCTGTTGGGTTCTGTGGTACCCGTTGGGTTCTGTGGTACCCGTTGGGTTCTGTGGTACCCGCTGGGTTCTGTGGTACCTGTTGGGTTCTATGGTGCCTGCTGGGTTCTATGGTACCCGTTGGGTTCTGTGGTATCTGTTGGGTTCTATGGTGCCTGCTGGGTTCTATGGTACCTGCTGGGTTTTGTGGTACCTGTTGGGTTCTATGGTACCTGTTGGGTTCTGTGGTACCCATTGAGTTCTATGGTGCCTGCTGGGTTCTATGGTGCCTGCTGGGTTCTATGGTACCCGTTGGGTTCTGTGGTATCTGTTGGGTTCTATGGTGCCTGCTGGGTTCTATGGTACCTGCTGGGTTCTGTGGTATCTGTTGGGTTCTATGGTACCTGTTGGGTTCTGTGGTACCCATTGGGTTCTATGGTGCCTGCTGGGTTCTGTGGTACCTGCTGGGTTCTATGGTACCCGTTGGGTTCTGTGGTACCTGTTGGGTTCTATGGTACCCGTTGGGTTCTGTGGTATCTGTTGGGTTCTATGGTGCCTGCTGGGTTCTATGGTACCTGCTGGGTTCTGTGGTACCTGTTGGGTTCTATGGTACCTGTTGGGTTCTGTGGTACCCATTGAGTTCTATGGTGCCTGCTGGGTTCTATGGTGCCTGCTGGGTTCTATGGTACCCGTTGGGTTCTGTGGTACCTGTTGGGTTCTGTGGTACCCATTGGGTTCTATGGTGCCTGCTGGGTTCTGTGGTACCTGCTGGGTTCTGTGGTACCCGCTGGGTTCTATGGTACCTGTTGGGTTCTGTGGTACCCGTTGGGTTCTGTGGTACCTGCTGGGTTCTATGGTACCTGCTGGGTTTTGTGGTACCTGTTGGGCTCTATGGTACCTGCTGGGTTCTGTGGTACCTGTTGGGTTCTATGGTACCTGCTGGGTTCTGTGGTACCTGTTGGGCTGGTGCTGGGACTCCAGCAGGCTCTGGGCCTGCTGCAGGTCGCAGGGGAACCCGTGCAGGATCCAACCTCTGCAGCTGCAGTCCACTCGGCTCAGACGTTCCTCCAGAACCTGCAGCACCAGGGTGTCTGGAACTGAACCAACAGGCTGATCAGTGATCAATAATCCAGGATCAATGATAACAGTGATAGTTTACAACCAGAACACAGAACAAAACCCGTGGACCACAGCAGGACCATGTGCTCACTTGGCCGTCCATCGTCCAGGTACGGCTGGATCTCTGCTCCCAGATCAGAACCTTCGGCTGCTACAGACCTCAGCAGCCGGCCGCAGCACACTGACAGAACAGAAACAACAGAACCAAAGTTCTGGTCATGTTCGGATCAGATGGGGGTTCTGCATACTTAGTTTAGACTCTAAGGAGAACGTTACTGCTCCTCCTCAGAGTGGCGTGATTTATGTGCGTGTACCGTCCACCATCTTGTATTTCTCTGACAGCAGCCGGGCCTGATGGCTCTTTCCAGAACCCGGAGGACCCAGCAGGAGGATTCTGGGAGTTCTGGAGCGATGACGAGTCCGGACGAAAGCCAGAACTGAGAACACACAGAAGTCTGTAGTTACAACACTGGACTGCCAGAAATGGATCGGTGGTTCTGGTCGTTTTGAAGAAACTAAAACCAAACTGGTCCTTCAGTTCTCGGGTTTTACTCATCAGAACAAAATAAAAACCAACCTCACCGTCTCATTATTTATGGAACAGAAACGAAAGCTGCTCACACTGACTGAGGATCAGTTAATCAGAATATTAATCAATCAGAGCATCGATCAGTTAATCAGAGCATCGATCAGTTAATCAGAGCATCGATCAGTTAATCAGAGCATTGATCAGTTAATCAGAGCATTGATCAGTTAATCAGAGCATTGATCAGTGAATCAGAGCATTGATCAGTTAATCAGAGCATTGATCAGTTAATCAGAGCATTGATCAGTTAATCAGAGCATTGATCAGATAATCAGAGCATTGATCAGTTAATCAGAGCATTGATCAGTTAATCAGAGCATTGATCAGTTAATCAGAGCATTGATCAGCAGCTACTTCCTGTGGAAGCTGTGAGGGTTCACTTAGTTTTTAACTCTCTGCTTCTGTGTTTTGTCTCAGTTTGTCTTTACCTTGTTGGTAAACGTCGGCGTGAGGCTGGTCCCCGCTGATGACCTTCAGGACGTTCTGATAGGCCGACCTCAGACCTGTGACCTCACTGTGGTAACACTTCAGATCAGCCAATAGCTGCTTCTCTGACAGGCCCCGCCCCCTTTCCAGGCGCTGAGCAATGGTGTCGTCTGTCGGCCAGATGAAGGTCTGATGGTAGACGTCTGCAGACAGGAAGTGATGCTGTGAGTAGTCGCCGTTTCATCATCTGTTCTGTGCTAAGCAGACCAAACCGGTTCTGACTCACCTCCTGTCAGCGGGTCGACCAGCTGGCCACGACTGCGCTCCAGTAGCACGTCATCAGGAGCCTCGAGTATCACTGACGACCAACAGAGTGGCGCCGTTTAAAGCAGGAAGTGACAAGGATCGGGACAGGAAGTGAGACAGGTCGGGACGGGAAGTGAGTCAGGACAGGAAGTGAGACAGGTCAGGAAAGGCAGTGAGACAGGTCGGGACAGACAGTGAGACAGGTCGGGACAGACAGTGAGACAGGTCGGGACAGACAGTGAGACAGGTCAAGACAGGAAGTGAGACAGGTCAAGACAGGAAGTGAAAAGGATCGGGACAGGAAGTGAGACAAGTCAGGAGGTGAGACAGGTCAGGACAGGAAGTGAGACAGGTCAAGACAGGAAGTGAGACAGGTCAAGACAGGAAGTGAAAAGGATCGGGACAGGAAGTGAGACAAGTCAGGAGGTGAGACAGGTCAGGATAGGAGGTGAGACAGGTCAGGACAGGCAGTGAGACAGGTCAGGACAGGAAGTGAGACAGGTCAGGACAGGCGGTGAGTCAGGACAGGAGGTGAGACAGGTCAGGACAGGCAGTGAGACAGGTCAGGACAGGCAGTGAGTCAGGATAGGAGGTGAGACAGGTCAGGACAGGCAGTGAGACAGGTCAGGACAGGAAGTGAGACAGGACAGGAGGTGAGACAGGTCAGGACAGGCAGTGAGACAGGTCGGGACAGGCAGTGAGACAGGTCAGGACAGGCAGTGAGACAGGTCAGGACAGGAAGTGAGACAAGTCAGGAGGTGAGTCAGGTCAGGACAGGCAGTGAGACAGGTCAGGACGGGAAGTGAGACAGGTCAGGACAGACAGTGAGACAGGTCGGGACAGACAGTGAGACAGGTCAGGTCATGTGTCTTGTTCTCACCAACGTGCTCAGGCAGGACACCGGCCTGCTGCAGCCTCAGAGCCTGCAGACGAGTCTGAGGAAATCCCTCCAACACCCAGCCCTGCAACACACCAACATTAAACTGGAGACCAGCTGGAACAGGTCCCACTCAGAGACCTCGGATCATCCGCTGGACCTTCTGTTAGGTCTGCTGATCTGACCAATGACAGCCTTTACACTTACAGACAATATGATGTCATCACGGAGCAGGATCCAAAGTAAACAAATGATGAAAGTGGTTCCTGTCTGTTGCTGTGGTTCCAGTGTTTGCTGTGAGCTCTCAGACCAGGTGAGAGGAGGTAAACCCACCTGACAGGCCAGGCTTTTAGTTAAAGGTACAGAACCTGCTTCAGCACTGCTGGTGGCGTGTTCTGAAACATGGGCTCAGAGTGACCTGATGCTGTCTGAGCGTTGATGTGATGCGAGGCTGACAGCATGTCTGACAGTGACAGGAAATCAGGATAAAAGCGGCGTTAATCCCTCAGTGCTGCCTGTCAGACTGAATGAAAACGACTGACAGCAGCACTCGCACATCTCTGACAGACTGTGTGTCCCTGACTGTTCACAGATTATCTGACTGCTGAGCATCTGGAAGGGTGCACATATGAAGGCATTCAGCACACTTATTACTATTCTGACAGAGTATTTTAGCTTGTTACTCGCAGTTCGACTTTGAATGGTTGTGCTGTGCCTTTTAGTTGGGATTTATCGTGTTTAGACTCTCAAAAATCTGCCCAAAGCAAACAGTCGTCATGTAGAATTTATCCTTTTCCCGTCTGTGAGTCCAGAACAAGATTCTGCTGCTCAGTTACAGAAGTCATTCACACAGTGAGTGTTTGAACCTGCTTGCCTCCTCTCTGCGAGAAACCGGTGACTCAGCAGAAATATTCCAACATGGCCGCCCCCATCGGCCCCATATGATATCAGACTTTGTGTCATCTCTCATCAGAACTTATCAAACAGGAGCATTAAGTGAGAGCTTCTGTGGAACTCAGGGTTTAAAGTTTTGTTTAACAAATCCTCATGTCATGTTGAACAGGCCACAAAGAAGTAATTGAAGGCCCAAATGTCAAGTGACTGCAAAGTGTGGTTCAAGGCGTTATATATTGTACGTTACATATAGCTCGTTACATATAGCTCGTTACATATAGCTCGTTACATATAGCTCGTTACATATAGCTCGTTACATATAGCTCGTTACATATAGCGCGTTACATATAGCGCGTTACATATAGCGCGTTACATATAGCGCGTTACATATAGCTCGTTACATATAGCGCGTTACATATAGCTCGTTACATATAGCGCGTTACACATAGCTCGTTACACATAGCTCGTTACACAAAGCTCGTTACATATAGCTCGTTACATATAGCGCGTTACATATAGCTCGTTACATATAGCGCGTTACATATAGCTCGTTACATATAGCGCGTTACATATAGCTCGTTACATATAGCTCGTTACATATAGCGCGTTACATATAGCTCGTTACATATAGCTCGTTACATATAGCTCGTTACATATAGCGCGTTACATATAGCTCGTAACATATAGCGCGTTACATATAGCGCGTTACATATAGCGCGTTACATATAGCTCGTTACATATAGCTCGTTACATATAGCTCGTTACATATAGCTCGTTACATATAGCGCGTTACATATAGCGCGTTACATATAGCGCGTTACATATAGCTCGTTACATATAACGCGTTACATATAGCTCGTTACATATAGCGCGTTACATATAGCTCGTTACATATAGCGCGTTACATATAGCGCGTTACATATAGCTCGTTACATATAGCGCGTTACATATAGCGCGTTACATATAGCGCGTTACATATAGCGCGTTACATATAGCTCGTTACATATAGCTCGTTACATATAGCTCGTTACATATAACGCGTTACATATAGCTCGTTACATATAGCGCGTTACATATAGCTCGTTACATATAGCTCGTTACATATAGCGCGTTACATATAGCTCGTTACATGTAGCTCGTTACATATAGCGCGTCACATATAGCGCGTTACATATAGCGCGTTACATATAGCGCGTTACATATAGCGCGTTACATATAGCTCGTTACATATAGCTCGTTACATATAGCTCGTTACATATAGCTCGTTACATATAGCTCGTTACATATAGCGCGTTACATATAGCTCGTTACATATAGCTCGTTACATATAGCTCGTTACATATAGCGCGTTACATATAGCGCGTTACATATAGCGCGTTACATATAGCTCGTTACATATAGCTCGTTACATATAGCTCGTTACATAAAGCTCGTTACATATAGCTCGTTACATAAAGCTCGTTACATATAGCGCGTTACATATAGCACATGATGTTACAATCTAATCCAAGTTGAAATAATATTATTAATAAAATTGTAAAACGTCTCATGTTCTGTTGTGAATGAATGCATCACTGATCTTTATTCCGTTTTAAACGGTGTTCCCACTCCTTTGGATCAGGGTCGTGTGTGTTTGCTGAAGCAGGTGAAGAACTATGACTGTGAGGCCCCGGTTTGGCTCTTAATGCTGTCATTGATGACAGCAGCGCGTTCGTTTAAACCTCATGTGACCGCGACTCTGGCACACATCTGGAACCTAAAGGTGGAAGCAGTGTGTGTTTGTAAGCAGTGTGTGTTACAGAGCAGTGTGTGTTTGTCAGCAGTGTGTGTTTGTCAGCAGTGTGTGTTTGTCAGCAGTGTGTGTTACAGAGCAGTGTGTGTTTGTCAGCAGTGTGTGTTACAGAGCAGTGTGTGTTTGTCAGCAGTGTGTGTTACAGAGCAGTGTGTGTTACAGAGCAGTTGGACAGGTGTGCAGGCAGGCAGGTATTTAATGTGACAGCGTCCTGACGGGAGCTGTCAATCATCCTCCGTTCACACAGTCCCAGGTGTGTTTCTGATGAGATTAGCCCGCGGCTAAAGACAGCTGTTAGCGAATCAAAGTAACTGCTAATGTCACGCACGTGCACACACGTGCACGCACACTGAGGCTTGATGCTAAACACTGATGCTAATAAAAGAAGCTGAGTGAAGATTTACTGCAGATCAGAGGCTGAAACACGCTGATAGAAGACGACACACGTGCACGCACACATGCACACTTTCTCCTCAGAGGTGAAGCCCCGCCCCCTCTGCGTCTGATTGGCTCTGAGCTGCAGATACACGCCAACGCCTGGTCAAACAGAACCAAACTCTAGATTCTGTTAATTCCAGAAGAAGAGAGGCACTGATGGATCCAGGATCAGAACCAAGATCAGAACCAAGATCAGATCCAGGATTAGAACAAAGATCAGAACCAAGATCAGATCCAGGATTAGAACAAAGATCAGGGTCAGAACCAGGATCAGAACCAGGGTCAGAACCAGGGTCAGAACCAGGGTCAGAACCAGGGTCAGAACCAGGGTCAGCCTGCATGTGGACGGACTCACCCTGTTGAAGCAGTCGACCTCTTTCAGCCTCTGTGGAACCAGTCGGACCAGCAGCTCGTCTGGAGGGTCCTGAACACACAACAACCCGTTTAAGCATATTTTCACATTTTATTCTCTTGGCTCTTTAGTAACAGCTGCTGTGGTTACAGTGTAACCGATCCGGTTCTGATCAGTGTTACAGTGTAACCGATCCTGGTTCTGATCAGTGTTACAGTGTAACCGATCCTGGTTCTGATCAGTGTTACAGTGTAACCGATCCGGTTCTGATCAGTGTTACAGTGTAACCGATCCGGTTCAGTGTTACAGTGTAACCGATCCGGTTCTGATCAGTGTTACAGTGTAACCGATCCGGTTCTGATCAGTGTTACAGTGTAACCGATCCGGTTCAGCGTTGCAGTGTAACCGATCCGGTTCTGATCAGTGTTACAGTGTAACCGATCCGGTTCAGTGTTGCAGTGTAACCGATCCGGTTCAGTGTTGCAGTGTAACCGATCCGGTTCTGATCAGTGTTACAGTGTAACCGATCCGGTTCAGTGTTACAGTGTAACCGATCCGGTTCAGTGTTGCAGTGTTACAGTGTAACCGATCCGGTTCTGATCAGTGTTACAGTGTAACCGATCCGGTTCAGTGTTACAGTGTAACCGATCCGGTTCAGTGTTGCAGTGTAACCGATCCGGTTCTGATCAGTGTTACAGTGTAACCGATCCTGGTTCTGATCAGTGTTACAGTGTAACCGATCCGGTTCAGCGTTGCAGTGTAACCGATCCGGTTCAGCGTTGCAGTGTAACCGATCCGGTTCAGCGTTACAGTGTAACCGATCCGGTTCAGATCAGTGTTACAGTGTAACCGATCCGGTTCAGCGTTGCAGTGTAACCGATCCGGTTCAGTGTTGCAGTGTAACCGATCCGGTTCTGATCAGTGTTGCAGTGTAACCGATCCGGTTCAGTGTTGCAGTGTAACCGATCCGGTTCTGATCAGTGTTACAGTGTAACCGATCCGGTTCAGCGTTGCAGTGTAACCGATCCGGTTCAGTGTTGCAGTGTAACCGATCCGGTTCTGATCAGTTTTACAGTGTAACCGATCCGGTTCTGATCAGTGTTACAGTGTAACCGATCCGGTTCAGTGTTGCAGTGTAACCGATCCGGTTCAGTGTTACAGTGTAACCGATCCGGTTCTGATCCGTGTTACAGTGTAACCGATCCGGTTCAGCGTTGCAGTGTAACCGATCCGGTTCTGATCAGTGTTACAGTGTAACCGATCCGGTTCAGTGTTGCAGTGTAACCGATCCGGTTCTGATCAGTGTTACAGTGTAACCGATCCGGTTCGGTGTTGCAGTGTAACCGATCCGGTTCAGCGTTGCAGTGTAACCGATCCGGTTCAGTGTAACCGATCCGGTTCAGCGTTACAGTGTAACCGATCCGGTTCAGCGTTGCAGTGTAACCGATCCGGTTCAGTGTTGCAGTGTAACCGATCCGGTTCTGATCAGTTTTACAGTGTAACCGATCCGGTTCTGATCAGTGTTACAGTGTAACCGATCCGGTTCAGTGTTGCAGTGTAACCGATCCGGTTCAGTGTTGCAGTGTAACCGATCCGGTTCAGTGTAACCGATCCGGTTCAGTGTTGCAGTGTAACCGATCCGGTTCAGTGTTGCAGTGTAACCGATCCGGTTCAGTGTAACCGATCCGGTTCAGTGTTGCAGTGTAACCTGCTGGACCGTTTAATTACCTTCTGTTCGATTCTTTAACAATGAAAGCAGGAAGCCATTTAAACCGCCTTGCTTTGAAATGTGTAATAAAATATAAATGGAATAAACTGGCTTCCTGACGGTTGAGCTGCTCCACAACTGAACAACGCAGCCCGACCGGCAGCGGAGGCCAAACGTTGCATGATGGGACATGATCGGATGCTCACTGCATTTCGCAGTGAATTGTGGGATACATTCCGTGCTCTATAACGTGACACGAAACATTCGGACACCGCTGCAAAGCGGCGTGGTCACTATACTGTGGTCAGGGAGAGATTTCAGACACGTGTTGGAGCGCAGCGAGCTGCGAGGGTCTGTTCCTCTCTCTGAGCCCAGATCAAACTGTCACCTGCTCGGTGAGCACGCTCAGCTCTGATTGGTCCTGCAGTAAACTCTTCGTGGTCACGTGGACGGCTCTTAGCTCAGCGCTCAGCTTCGTAGCCTGAAAAACAAACAGCAGAAGAAGAAGCAGGGCGATGGCAGCCAGTGTGTGTCCAGGTGTGTGTGCAGGTGTGTGTCCAGGTGTGTGTGCAGGTGTGTGTCCAGGTGTGTGTGCAGGTGTGTGTCCAGGTGTGTGTGTCCAGGTGTGTGTCCAGGTGTGTGTCCAGGTGTGTGCCCAGGTGTGTGTGCAGGTGTGTGTCCAGGTGTGTGTGTCCAGGTGTGTGTGTCCAGGTGTGTGTGTCCAGGTGTGTGTGTGCAGGTGCGTGTGCAGGTGTGTGTCCAGGTGTGTGTCCAGGTGTGTGTGTCCAGGTGTGTGTGCAGGTGTGTGTCCAGGTGTGTGTCCAGGTGTGTGTGTCCAGGTGTGTGTGTCCAGGTGTGTGTGTCCAGGTGTGTGTGTGCAGGTGCGTGTGCAGGTGCGTGTCCAGGTGTGTGTGTCCAGGTGTGTGTGTCCAGGTGTGTGTCCAGGTGTGTGTCCAGGTGTGTGTGCAGGTGTGTGTCCAGGTGTGTGTGTCCAGGTGTGTGTGTCCAGGTGTGTGTGTCCAGGTGTGTGTCCAGGTGTGTGTGTGTCCAGGTGTGTGTCCAGGTGTGTGTCCAGGTGTGTGTGCAGGTGTGTGTCCAGGTGTGTGTGTCCAGGTGTGTGTGTCCAGGTGTGTGTGTCCAGGTGTGTGTGTGCAGGTGCGTGTGCAGGTGTGTGTCCAGGTGTGTGTCCAGGTGTGTGTGTCCAGGTGTGTGTGCAGGTGTGTGTCCAGGTGTGTGTCCAGGTGTGTGTGTCCAGGTGTGTGTGTCCAGGTGTGTGTGTCCAGGTGTGTGTGTGCAGGTGCGTGTGCAGGTGCGTGTCCAGGTGTGTGTCCAGGTGTGTGTCCAGGTGTGTGTGTCCAGGTGTGTGTGCAGGTGTGTGTCCAGGTGTGTGTCCAGGTGTGTGTGTCCAGGTGTGTGTGCAGGTGTGTGTGCAGGTGTGTGTGTCCAGGTGTGTGTGCAGGTGTGTGTCCAGGTGTGTGTCCAGGTGTGTGTGTCCAGGTGTGTGTGTCCAGGTGTGTGTCCAGGTGTGTGTACAGGTGTGTGTGTCCAGGTGTGTGTCCAGGTGTGTGTCCAGGTGCGTGTGCAGGTGTGTGTGTCCAGGTGTGTGTGTCCAGGTGTGTGTGCAGGTGTGTGTGCAGGTGTGTGTGTGCAGGTGTGTGTGTCCAGGTGTGTGTCCAGGTGTGTGTGCAGGTGTGTGTCCAGGTGCGTGTGCAGGTGTGTGTCCAGGTGTGTGTCCAGGTGTGTGTCCAGGTGTGTGTGCTCGCTTTGACTCACCACAGTGTGTTTACCCACAGCAGGAGGACCGAGCAGCATCACCCTGGGAACTGATCAGAGGTCACGGGGTCAGAACACAGCAGGAAGCGCTGACGCCGCTGCTCATCACAGGAAGCTGCAGGTGGCGGCGGACTGAATCCTCCCTGCTCACTTCCTGTGATGGAACAGCTGAGATCGTAATTGGCTTGAACTGGATTTGAACGCATTCGATTGAACTGGATTTGAACGCCTTCGATTGAACTGGATTTGAACGCATTTGATCGTAATTGACTTGAACTGGATTTGAACGCATTCGTTTGAACTGGATTTGAACGCATTCCATTGTAATGGGTTTGAACTGAATTTGAACGCATTCGATCGTAATGGGCTTGAACTGGATTTGAACGCATTCGATTAAACTGGATTTGAACGCATTTGATCGTAATTGACTTGAACTGGATTTGAACGCATTCGATTGAACTGGATTTGAACGCCTTCGATTGAACTGGATTTGAACGCCTTCGATCGTAATTGACTTGAACTGGATTTGAACGCATTCGATTGAACTGGATTTGAACGCATTTGATCGTAATTGACTTGAACTGGATTTGAACGCATTCGATTGAACTGGATTTGAACGCATTCGTTTGAACTGGATTTGAACGCATTCCATTGTAATGGGTTTGAACTGAATTTGAACGCATTCGATCGTAATGGGCTTGAACTGGATTTGAACGCATTCGATTAAACTGGATTTGAACGCATTTGATCGTAATTGACTTGAACTGGATTTGAACGCATTCGATTGAACTGGATTTGAACGCATTTGATCGTAATTGACTTGAACTGGATTTGAACGCATTCGATTGAACTGGATTTGAACGCATTCGTTTGAACTGAATTTGAACGCATTCGATCGTAATGGGCTTGAACTGGATTTGAACGCATTCGATTAAACTGGATTTGAACGCATTTGATCGTAATTGACTTGAACTGGATTTGAACGCATTCGATTGAACTGGATTTGAACGCCTTCGATTGAACTGGATTTGAACGCATTTGATCGTAATTGACTTGAACTGGATTTGAACGCATTCGATTGAACTGGATTTGAACGCATTTGATCGTAATTGACTTGAACTGGATTTGAACGCATTCGATTGAACTGGATTTGAACGCATTCGTTTGAACTGGATTTGAACGCATTCCATTGTAATGGGTTTGAACTGAATTTGAACGCATTCGATCGTAATGGGCTTGAACTGGATTTGAACGCATTCGATTAAACTGGATTTGAACGCATTTGATCGTAATTGACTTGAACTGGATTTGAACGCATTCGATTGAACTGGATTTGAACGCATTTGATCGTAATTGACTTGAACTGGATTTGAACGCATTCGATTGAACTGGATTTGAACGCATTCGTTTGAACTGGATTTGAACGCATTCCATTGTAATGGGTTTGAACTGGATTTGAACGCATTCCATTGTAATGGGTTTGAACTGGATTTGAACGCATTCGATTAAACTGGATTTGAACGCATTCGTTTGAACTGGATTGAACGGATTCCATTGTAATGGGTTTGAACTGGATTTGAACGCATTCCATTGTAATGGGTTTGAACTGGATTTGAACGCATTTGATCGTAATTGACTTGAACTGGATTTGAACGCCTTCGATTGAACTGGATTTGAACGCATTTGATCGTAATTGACTTGAACTGGATTTGAACGCATTCGATTGAACTGGATTTGAACGCATTCGTTTGAACTGGATTTGAACGCATTCCATTGTAATGGGTTTGAACTGGATTTGAACGCATTCCATTGTAATGGGTTTGAACTGAATTTGAACGCATTTGATCGTAATGGGCTTGAACTGGATTTGAACGCATTCGATTAAACTGGATTTGAACGCATTCGTTTGAACTGGATTGAACGGATTCGATCGTAATGGGCTTGAACTGGATTTGAACGCATTCAATCGTAATGGGTTTGAACTGGATTTGAACGCATTTGATCGTAATTGACTTGAACTGGATTTGAACGCATTCGATCGTAATGGGCTTGAACTGGATTTGAACGCATTCGATCGTAATGGGCTTGAACTGGATTTGAACGCCTTCGATTGAACTGGATTTGAACGCATTCGTTTGAACTGGATTGAACGGATTAGTTTGAACTGGATTTGAACGCATTCCATTGTAATGGGTTTGAACTGGATTTGAACACATTCCATTGTAATGGGTTTGAACTGAATTTGAACGCATTCGATCGTAATGGGTTTGAACTGGATTTGAACGCATTCGATCGTAATTGACTTGAACTGGATTTGAACGCATTCGATTGTAATGGGCTTGAACTGGATTTGAACGCATTCGATCGTAATGGGCTTGAACTGGATTTGAACGCATTCGATCGTAATGGGTTTGAACTGGATTTGAACGCATTCGATCGTAATGGGTTTGAACTGGATTTGAACGCATTCAATCGTAATTGACTTGAACTGGATTTGAATACACTCAATTGTAATGGGCTTGAACTGGATTTGAACGCATTCAATCGTAATTGACTTGAACTGGATTTGAACGCATTCGATTGAACTGGATTTGAACGCATTCGATTGAACTGGATTTGAACGCATTCGATTGAACTGGATTTGAACGCATTCGATTGAACTGGATTTGAACGCATTCGATTGAACTGGATTTGAACGCATTCGATTGAACTGGATTTGAACGCATTCGATTGAACTGGATTTGAACGCATTCGATTGAACTGGATTTGAACGCATTCGATTGAACTGGATTTGAACACATTAAATCCTAATTGACTTGAACTGGATTTGAACGCATTCGATTGTAATGGGCTTGAACTGGATTTGAACGCATTCGATCGTAATGGGTTTGAACTAGATTTGAACGCATTCAATTGTAATGGGTTTGAACTGGATTTGAACGCATTCGATTGAACTGGATTTGAACGCATTCGATTGAACTGGATTTGAACGCATTCGTTTGAATTGGATTTGAACGCATTCTATTGAACTGGATTTGAACGCATTCGATTGAACTGGATTTGAACGCATTCGATTGAACTGGATTTGAACGCATTCGATTGAACTGGATTTGAACGCATTCGATCGTAATGGGTTTGAACTGGATTTGAACACATTCAATCCTAATTGGCTTGAACTGGATTTGAACGCATTCGATCGTAATGGGTTTGAACTGGATTTGAACGCATTCAATCGTAATGGGTTTGAACTGGATTTGAACGCATTCGATCGTAATGGGTTTGAACTAGATTTGAACGCATTCGATCGTAATGAGCTTTAACTGGATTTGAACGGATTCGATCGTAATGGGCTTGAACTGGATTTGAACACATTCGATTGAACTGGATTTGAACGTTTTCGATCGTAATGGGCTTGAACTGGATTTGAACGCATTCGATTGAACTGGATTTGAACGCATTCGATTGAACTGGATTTGAACGCATTCGATTGAACTGGATTTGAACACATTCGATTGAACTGGATTTGAACGCATTCGATTGAACTGGATTTGAACGCATTCGATTGAACTGGATTTGAACGCATTCGATTGAACTGGATTTGAACGCATTCGATTGAACTGGATTTGAACGCATTCGATTGAACTGGATTTGAACGCATTCGATTGAACTGGATTTGAAAGCATTCGATTGAACTGGATTTGAACGCATTCGATTGAACTGGATTTGAACGCATTCGATTGAACTGGATTTGAACGCATTCGATTGAACTGGATTTGAACGCATTCGATTGAACTGGATTTGAACGCATTCGATTGAACTGGATTTGAACGCATTCGATTGAACTGGATTTGAACGCATTCGATTGAACTGGATTTGAACGCATTCGATTGAACTGGATTTGAACGCATTCGATTGAACTGGATTTGAACGCATTCGATTGAACTGGATTTGAACGCATTCGTTTGAACTGGATTGAACGGATTCGATTGTAATGGGCTTGAACTGGATTTGAACGCATTCGATCGTAATGGGTTTGAACTGGATTTGAACGCATTCAATCGAAATTGACTTGAACTGGATTTGAACGCATTCGATTGAACTGGATTTGAACGCATTCGATTGAACTGGATTTGAACGCATTCGATTGAACTGGATTTGAACGCATTCGATTGAACTGGATTTGAACGCATTCGATTGAACTGGATTTGAACGCATTCGATTGAACTGGATTTGAACGCATTGATTGAACTGGATTTGAACGCATTGATTGAACTGGATTTGAACGCATTCGATTGAACTGGATTTGAACGCATTGATTGAACTGGATTTGAACGCATTGATTGAACTGGGCTGAATCGCCACAGACCAACTTACCATCCACGCAGCTCCTCTGCAGCAGATTGATCAGGTAGAATATCGGATCATCGGGCAGGTCAATCACCAGGCTGGACACGAGGTTCTGGAACACAAGCACACAGTGAGAGTTCTGCTGGTTCTGAAGGAAAGCCCACGGGTCGCTCCGTTACCTGCACCAGGTGGGAGATGTTGTGTTTGTCGGCGTAGACGCTCATCTGAGCAGGAATCCTCAGAGGCTTCACCGTCTCATCCATCAGCTTCTCTCCTGAGGAACGGAACGCAGCACACTCAGAACCTGAAGACTGAAGCCGGAACCAGAGTCCGAAACTGGTGTGAGCCCAGAACCCCAGGCCCATCTGAGGGGAAGTCTGTGGAGGACCTGGGGGGGCTGTGGCCGATGTCTTACTTTAGTGTTTTTCACTCTGGTCCTCGGGACCCACGGGCCCGCATGTTTCCCTCCTCCACCCGATGTTTCACCCAGGGAAACATCAGGGGTGGAGGATGGAAACATCGGGGGTGGAGGAGGGAAACATCGGGGGTGGAGGAGGGAAACATCGGGGGTGGAGGAGGGAAACATCAGGGTGGAGGAGGGAAACATCAGGGTGGAGGAGGGAAACATCAGAAACATCGGGGGTGGAGGAGGGAAACATCGGGGGTGGAGGAGGGAAACATCGGGTGGAGGAGGGAAACATCAGAAACATCGGGGGTGGAGGAGGGAAACATCAGAAACATCGGGGGTGGAGGAGGGAAACATCGGGGGTGGAGGAGGGAAACATCGGGGGTGGAGGAGGGAAACATCAGAAACATCGGGGGTGGAGGAGGGAAACATCGGGGGTGGAGGAGGGAAACATCGGGGGTGGAGGAGGGAAACATCGGGGGTGGAGGAGGGAAACATCGGGGGTGGAGGAGGGAAACATCGGGGGTGGAGGAGGGAAACATCGGGGGTGGAGGAGGGAAACATCGGGGGTGGAGGAGGGAAACATCAGGGGTGGAGGAGGGAAACATCGGGGGTGGAGGAGGGAAACATCGGGTGGAGGAGGGAAACATCGGGGGTGGAGGAGGGAAACATCGGGGGTGGAGGAGGGAAACATCGGGGGTGGAGGAGGGAAACATCGGGGGTGGAGGAGGGAAACATCGGGGGTGGAGGAGGGAAACATCGGGTGGAGGAGGGAAACATCGGGGGTGGAGGAGGGAAACATCGGGGGTGGAGGAGGGAAACATCGGGGGTGGAGGAGGGAAACATCAGGGTGGAGGAGGGAAACATCAGAAACATCGGGGGTGGAGGAGGGAAACATCGGGGGTGGAGGAGGGAAACATTGGGGGTGGAGGAGGGAAACATCGGGTGGAGGAGGGAAACATCAGGGGTGGAGGAGGGAAACATCGGGGGTGGAGGAGGGAAACATCGGGGGTGGAGGAGGGAAACATCGGGGGTGGAGGAGGGAAACATCGGGGGTGGAGGAGGGAAACATCGGGTGGAGGAGGGAAACATCGGGGGTGGAGGAGGGAAACATCGGGGGTGGAGGAGGGAAACATCGGGGGTGGAGGAGGGAAACATCAGGGGTGGAGGAGGGAAACATCGGGGGTGGAGGAGGGAAACATCGGGTGGAGGAGGGAAACATCGGGGGTGGAGGAGGGAAACATCGGGGGTGGAGGAGGGAAACATCGGGGGTGGAGGAGGGAAACATCGGGGGTGGAGGAGGGAAACATCGGGGGTGGAGGAGGGAAACATCGGGTGGAGGAGGGAAACATCGGGGGTGGAGGAGGGAAACATCGGGGGTGGAGGAGGGAAACATCGGGGGTGGAGGAGGGAAACATCGGGTGGAGGAGGGAAACATCGGGGGTGGAGGAGGGAAACATCGGGGGTGGAGGAGGGAAACATCGGGGGTGGAGGAGGGAAACATCGGGGGTGGAGGAGGGAAACATTGGGGGTGGAGGAGGGAAACATCGGGGGTGGAGGAGGGAAACATCGGGGGTGGAGGAGGGAAACATCAGGGGTGGAGGAGGGAAACATCGGGTGGAGGAGGGAAACATCGGGGGTGGAGGAGGGAAACATCAGGGGTGGAGGAGGGAAACATCGGGGGTGGAGGAGGGAAACATCAGGGGTGGAGGAGGGAAACATCAGGGGTGGAGGAGGGAAACATCGGGGGTGGAGGAGGGAAACATCAGGGGTGGAGGAGGGAAACATCGGGTGGAGGAGGGAAACATCGGGGGTGGAGGAGGGAAACATCAGGGGTGGAGGAGGGAAACATCGGGTGGAGGAGGGAAACATCGGGGGTGGAGGAGGGAAACATCAGGGTGGAGGAGGGAAACATCGGGGGTGGAGGAGGGAAACATCGGGGGTGGAGGAGGGAAACATCAGGGTGGAGGAGGGAAACATCGGGGGTGGAGGAGGGAAACATTGGGGGTGGAGGAGGGAAACATCGGGGGTGGAGGAGGGAAACATCGGGGGTGGAGGAGGGAAACATCAGGGTGGTGGGTAAATAAATACTGTTTTACTCTGATCCAATTTTTCTGATTTTCAGATGATGAAACTGGTTTGTAGCTGCGGTTCTGGTTCTGGTCTGAGCTCAGCAGGTTCTGGTCTGAGCTCAGCAGGTTCTGGTTCTGGTCTGAGCTCAGCAGGTTCTGAGCCCCTTAAAGAGGAAGAGTTCACCTGAACCGCGAAACGGGGGACGGGTTGTTTCCCTGCCGAACCGAACCGAACCGACTGGAGTAGAAAACATCATAACTCACCTTTCAGTTGTTTTGTTGATTCTTCAGACGCGGGAAGCACGAGCAAACGTCACGTGTTTCAGGAATAAAGGTTAAAATAAAACCAGCTGGAATCTGTCCGAACGGCCGGTTTCTAGGACGCGTTGCTAAGGAACACGTCACCAGCGGGGGGGAATCTGCACTGTTACCTAGCAACGTAACAGTTTGTTTTTTTATAAATCTTTATTAAAGAATTCAGTGCAGGACAGTGCAGGGAAAACTGATGATAACCGCCAGGGGGCAGTATTCACACAAATACATTAAGTCTTCCTGGCCTTCAGGAAGTGTCTGATACTTTTAATGTTGTTTGACCTCATCACCAAAGGCAGAAAGAACAGTTTTTATCTCTGTATCAACATTTGTGGATATGCCATTTGGCTAAATCTATAATAAGTTTAATGATATATAAAATAAAATGGACAGTAAGGCTCAGACAGACAGACAGCTGCAGACAGACAGCCGCAGACAGACAGCTGCTGCTGCAGACAGACAGACAGCTGCTGCAGACAGACAGCTGGTGCAGACAGACAGACAGACAGCTGCAGACAGACAGCTGGTGCAGACAGACAGACAGCTGCTGCTGCAGACAGACAGCTGGTGCAGACAGACAGACAGCTGCAGACAGACAGCTGGTGCAGACAGACAGACAGCTGCTGCTGCAGACAGACAGCTGCTGCAGACAGACAGACAGCCGCAGACAGACAGCTGCTGCAGACAGATAGCTGGTGCAGACAGACAGAACTCTTTGGTTTAATCAGCTCAATGTTCAGTTTATTTAAGTTTTGGACATTTTTCAGAAATAAAACATTGAAGAATTCCATCAAACTGTCTGAAATAAAAAGTTTAAATTCATGTGATGACGGTGCCCCCCCACACATTCAGCTTCAGAACCGGTGGACTTTACATGACCAGCAGAACCTGGCAACCCGTTAGTGTTTACATTCAGAACTCATCTGATTGGTCAAATGTAACTTAAAACATAAAACTCAGCATCTTCCCTCCACCCGCCTCCACCTCTGCGCCGTCAGAACTCGGGCAGCGACTCGTCGTAGTCCATGATGCTGAGCTCGTGCCTCCGCTGCCGGACAGCGAGCGTCAGGTCTGCGGTGGCGCCGGGAGCGGCGTCCCCGGGAGCGGCGTCCCGGCCCACAGGCTCCACCTGTGGACTCCCAGCGAGGAGGGAGGCCTCCTCCGCCTCCTGACCCAGAGGAGGGCTCTCCAGCTGGGCCTCCTCCTCCTCCTTATCCTCCTCCTCCTCCTCCTGGCTCTGATTGGCCGGCCCAAACAGCTCCCGTGCCCGCTGCTCCAGGAAGGACCCGGTCGCCAGGGGCGACTCGATGGGGGAGGAGGAGCAGGCGGGGAGGTGCAGGGGGGAGGAGGAGAGGGTCTCCACGGCGCCGTTTATGATGCCGACAGCAGAAGAAGAGGCGGGGCGGAGGCTGTCGCTGCAGGACCTGAGGAGGAGCGATGACATCACAGCCCTCAGTAAATAACGCGGTTCTGTTCACAGAAAACGGGTCGGAACCGGCGGCTTTACCTGCTGACGTCCTGAGGCGGGCTGCGTGTGTGCGTGTCTCCGGCTGCGTGCGCGTCCAGCTGCACCTGGCTGTACAGGTGGAGCATCTCCGTCTGCAGCGTCTGGGTCACGGCCCTCAGGGCGCCGCAGCGCCCGTCCGAGGCCGACAGCTCCGCCCTGAAACGCACAGAGAGGAGAAACGCTGAGGTGTAGCCGCCGCTGCGGGAGCCTGAACACACCGCGGCAGGGTTCTGTTCACACCTGGACTCACATCCAGGATCACTTACAGCTCGAGGTCCAACAAACAGAGTGAAAGCTCCAGATGTTTACAGATGTAAACTGCTGGCCTCGGGCCTCATGCACACACAGTGAAGCAGGTTCTGACAGCTCCAGATGTTAACCTTAAAAACTCTGACAGCTCCAGATGTTAACCTTGGAACTCTGACAGCTCCAGATGTTAACCTTAGAAACTTTGGCAGCTCCAGATGTTAACCTTGGAAACTCTGACAGCTCCAGATGTTAACCTTGGAACTCTGACAGCTCCAGATGTTAACCTTGGAACTCTGACAGCTCCAGATGTTAACCTTGGAAACTCTGACAGCTCCAGATGTTAACCTTGGAAACTCTGACCTGCTCTGACAGCTCCAGATGTTAACCTTAGAAACTTTGGCAGCTCCAGATGTTAACCTTGGAAACTCTGACAGCTCCAGATGTTAACCTTGGAAACTCTGACAGCTCCAGATGTTAACCTTGGAACTCTGACAGCTCCAGATGTTAACCTTGGAACTCTGACAGCTCCAGATGTTAACCTTGGAAACTCTGACAGCTCCAGATGTTAACCTTGGAAACTCTGACCTGCTCTGGCAGCTCCAGATGTTAACCTTAGAAACTCTGGCAGCTCCAGATGTTAACCTTAGAAACTCTGACAGCTCCAGATGTTAACCTTGGAAACTCTGGCAGCTCCAGATGTTAACCTTGGAAACTCTGGCAGCTCCAGATGTTAACCTTGGAACTCTGACAGCTCCAGATGTTAACCTTGGAACTCTGACAGCTCCAGATGTTAACCTTAGAAACTCTGACAGCTCCAGATGTTAACCTTGGAACTCTGACAGCTCCAGATGTTAACCTTGGAACTCTGACAGCTCCAGATGTTAACCTTGGAAACTCTGACAGCTCCAGATGTTAACCTTGGAAACTCTGACCTGCTCTGGCAGCTCCAGATGTTAACCTTAGAAACTCTGGCAGCTCCAGATGTTAACCTTAGAAACTCTGACAGCTCCAGATGTTAACCTTGGAAACTCTGGCAGCTCCAGATGTTAACCTTGGAAACTCTGGCAGCTCCAGATGTTAACCTTGGAACTCTGACAGCTCCAGATGTTAACCTTGGAACTCTGACAGCTCCAGATGTTAACCTTAGAAACTCTGACAGCTCCAGATGTTAACCTTAGAAACTCTGATAGCTCCAGATGTTAACCTTGGAAACTCTGACCTGCTCTGGCAGCTCCAGATGTTAACCTTAGAAACTCTGGCAGCTCCAGATGTTAACCTTAGAAACTCTGACAGCTCCAGATGTTAACCTTGGAACTCTGGCAGCTCCAGATGTTAACCTTAGAAAATCTGGCAGCTCCAGATGTTAACCTTGGAAACTCTGGCAGCTCCAGATGTTAACCTTGGAAACTCTGACAGCTCCAGATGTTAACCTTGGAAACTCTGACCTGCTCTGACAGCTCCAGATGTTAACCTTAGAAACTCTGACAGCTCCAGATGTTAACCTTGGAACTCTGGCAGCTCCAGATGTTAACCTTGGAACTCTGGCAGCTCCAGATGTTAACCTTAGAAAATCTGACAGCTCCAGATGTTAACCTTAGAAACTCTGACCTGCTCTGACAGCTCCAGATGTTAACCTTAGAAACTCTGACCTGCTCTGGCAGCTCCAGATGTTAACCTTAGAAACTCTGACCTGCTCTGGCAGATCCAGATGTTAACCTTAGAAACTCTGGCAGATCCAGATGTTAAGCTTAGAAACTCTGGCAGATCCAGATGTTAAGCTTAGAAACTCTGACAGCTCCAGATGTTAACCTTAGAAACTCTGACAGCTCCAGATGTTAACCTTGGAAACTCTGGCAGCTCCAGATGTTAACCTTGGAAACTCTGACAGCTCCAGATGTTAACCTTGGAAACTCTGACAGCTCCAGATGTTAACCTTGGAAACTCTGACAGCTCCAGATGTTAACCTTGGAAACTCTGACCTGCTCTGGCAGCTCCAGATGTTAACCTTGGAAACCCTGGCAGCTCCAGATGTTAACCTTGGAAACTCTGACAGCTCCAGATGTTAACCTTGGAAACTCTGACAGCTCCAGATGTTAACCTTAGAACTCTGACAGCTCCAGATGTTAACCTTGGAAACTCTGACAGCTCCAGATGTTAACCTTGGAACTCTGACAGCTCCAGATGTTAACCTTGGAAACTCTGACAGCTCCAGATGTTAACCTTGGAAACTCTGACAGCTCCAGATGTTAACCTTGGAAACCCTGGCAGCTCCAGATGTTAACCTTGGAAACTCTGGCAGCTCCAGATGTTAACCTTGGAAACTCTGACAGCTCCAGATGTTAACCTTGGAAACTCTGGCAGCTCCAGATGTTAACCTTAGAACTCTGACAGCTCCAGATGTTAACCTTGGAACTCTGGCAGCTCCAGATGTTAACCTCGGAACTTTGGCAGCTCCAGATGTTAACCTTGGAACTCTGACAGCTCCAGATGTTAACCTTAGAAACTCTGACAGCTCCAGATGTTAACCTTGGAAACTCTGGCAGCTCCAGATGTTAACCTTAGAAACTCTGACAGCTCCAGATGTTAACCTTGGAAACTCTGACCTGCTCTGGCAGCTCCAGATGTTAACCTTAGAAACTCTGGCAGCTCCAGATGTTAACCTTAGAAACTCTGACAGCTCCAGATGTTAACCTTAGAAACTCTGGCAGCTCCAGATGTTAACCTTAGAAACTCTGACAGCTCCAGATGTTAACCTTGGAACTCTGGCAGCTCCAGATGTTAACCTTGGAAACTCTGGCAGCTCCAGATGTTAACCTTGGAACTCTGACAGCTCCAGATGTTAACCTTAGAAACTCTGACAGCTCAAGATGTTAACCTTGGAACTCTGACAGCTCCAGATGTTAACCTTGGAAACTCTGACCTGCTCTGACAGCTCCAGATGTTAACCTTAGAAACTCTGACAGCTCCAGATGTTAACCTTGGAACTCTGGCAGCTCCAGATGTTAACCTTGGAACTCTGGCAGCTCCAGATGTTAACCTTAGAAAATCTGGCAGCTCCAGATGTTAACCTTGGAAACTCTGGCAGCTCCAGATGTTAACCTTGGAAACTCTGACAGCTCCAGATGTTAACCTTGGAAACTCTGACCTGCTCTGACAGCTCCAGATGTTAACCTTAGAAACTCTGACAGCTCCAGATGTTAACCTTGGAACTCTGGCAGCTCCAGATGTTAACCTTGGAACTCTGGCAGCTCCAGATGTTAACCTTAGAAAATCTGACAGCTCCAGATGTTAACCTTAGAAACTCTGACCTGCTCTGACAGCTCCAGATGTTAACCTTAGAAACTCTGACCTGCTCTGGCAGCTCCAGATGTTAACCTTAGAAACTCTGACCTGCTCTGGCAGATCCAGATGTTAACCTTAGAAACTCTGGCAGATCCAGATGTTAAGCTTAGAAACTCTGGCAGATCCAGATGTTAAGCTTAGAAACTCTGACAGCTCCAGATGTTAACCTTAGAAACTCTGACAGCTCCAGATGTTAACCTTGGAAACTCTGGCAGCTCCAGATGTTAACCTTGGAAACTCTGACAGCTCCAGATGTTAACCTTGGAAACTCTGACAGCTCCAGATGTTAACCTTGGAAACTCTGACAGCTCCAGATGTTAACCTTGGAAACTCTGACCTGCTCTGGCAGCTCCAGATGTTAACCTTGGAAACCCTGGCAGCTCCAGATGTTAACCTTGGAAACTCTGACAGCTCCAGATGTTAACCTTAGAACTCTGACAGCTCCAGATGTTAACCTTGGAAACTCTGACAGCTCCAGATGTTAACCTTGGAACTCTGACAGCTCCAGATGTTAACCTTGGAAACTCTGACAGCTCCAGATGTTAACCTTAGAACTCTGACAGCTCCAGATGTTAACCTTGGAAACTCTGACAGCTCCAGATGTTAACCTTGGAACTCTGACAGCTCCAGATGTTAACCTTGGAAACTCTGACAGCTCCAGATGTTAACCTTGGAAACTCTGACAGCTCCAGATGTTAACCTTAGAACTCTGACAGCTCCAGATGTTAACCTTGGAAACTCTGACAGCTCCAGATGTTAACCTTGGAACTCTGACAGCTCCAGATGTTAACCTTGGAAACTCTGACAGCTCCAGATGTTAACCTTGGAAACTCTGACAGCTCCAGATGTTAACCTTGGAAACCCTGGCAGCTCCAGATGTTAACCTTGGAAACTCTGACAGCTCCAGATGTTAACCTTGGAAACTCTGACAGCTCCAGATGTTAACCTTGGAAACTCTGGCAGCTCCAGATGTTAACCTTAGAACTCTGACAGCTCCAGATGTTAACCTTGGAACTCTGGCAGCTCCAGATGTTAACCTCGGAAACTCTGACAGCTGCAGATGTTAACCTTGGAACTCTGACAGCTCCAGATGTTAACCTTGGAAACTCTGACCTGCTCTGACAGCTCCAGATGTTAACCTTGGAAACTTTGGCAGCTCCAGATGTTAACCTTGGAAACTCTGACAGCTCCAGATGTTAACCTTGGAAACTCTGACCTGCTCTGGTTCTTGGTGTCCTCCAGAAGCTTCTTCTGGTCCAGAACCAGCTGCTCCTTCTTGGCCAGCTGGTTCTCCAGCTCTGCTATCCTGTGATTGGCCGCCTCCAGCCTCTGCCTCTGCTGGACGTCGCTGTCCTTCAGCCTCTGGAACTCCTTACCCACAGTGCACTGCAGCATGGACTCCTCCTGAGCAGCACAGGGTTCAGTCTGTAAAGCAGCGTGTGCATGGACCCAGAGGCCCGGTTCTGGTGTGTTTGTGCTCTTACGGTCCAGCTGTGCTGGCCTCCCGCCTCCAGCCGCTCGCTCAGAGCTCGGTTGGCTTCTCTCAGCAGGACGAGCCGCTGGTTCAGGAGGAAGATCTGCTGCTGCAGCTGCTCGCTGCTGCACAGCTGCAAACAGAACCGGACCAGAACCGGCGTCATCTCAGAGTGAAAACCTCATCAACATCTCTACTGTGTACAGTTTCATCAGGACAAACCAGAACAATCTGAGACACAACAACTGAACTCATAGTAATCAGATTACTTTCATGGAAACATTCAGGAGTTTCAGACCAGGAGCCGATCACAGCGTCAGATTAACACAAATTTAATGAAAGTCACCACTAAATCAGCCAAACTGCTCTTACCTTGAGTGACAGCTGCGTCAGCTGGTGTTCAGCATTGTAGGCTTTGTTATTGGCTTTCTGAAGCTCCGCCTCCAGATGCCTCAGCCTGCTCTGACCCTCCTGAAGCTCACTCTGAGACAACCAATCACAGCACAGCACCGAGTCAAAGGTCAAAGTTCAACATTACGTGTAACGTGGTGTGTGTGTGTGCGTGTGAGCGTGCACGTGCTGCACCTGCAGCCTCTGGCTGACCCTCTGCTCCTCCTCCTGCTGCAGCAGCAGCTGTCGGACCTGTGTGTGTGTGTGTGCGTGTGAGCGTGCACGTGCTGCACCTGCAGCCTCTGGCTGACCCTCTGCTCCTCCTCCTGCTGCAGCAGCAGCTGTCGGACGTGTGTGTGTGTGCATGTGAGCGTGCACGTGCTGCACCTGCAGCCTCTGGCTGACCCTCTGCTCCTCCTCCTGCTGCAGCAGCAGCTGTCGGACGTGTGTGTGTGTGCATGTGAGCGTGCACGTGCTGCACCTGCAGCCTCTGGCTGACCCTCTGCTCCTCCTCCTGCTGCAGCAGCAGCTGTCGGACCTGTGTGTGTGTGTGTGCGTGTGAGCGTGCACGTGCTGCACCTGCAGCCTCTGGCTGACCCTCTGCTCCTCCTCCTGCTGCAGCAGCAGCTGTCGGACCTGTGTGTGTGTGTGTGTGCATGTGAGCGTGCACGTGCTGCACCTGCAGCCTCTGGCTGACCCTCTGCTCCTCCTCCTGCTGCAGCAGCAGCTGTCGGACGTGTGTGTGTGTGTGTGCATGTGAGCGTGCACGTGCTGCACCTGCAGCCTCTGGCTGACCCTCTGCTCCTCCTCCTGCTGCAGCAGCAGCTGTCAGACGTGTGTGTGTGTGTGTGCATGTGAGCGTGCACGTGCTGCACCTGCAGCCTCTGGCTGACCCTCTGCTCCTCCTCCTGCTGCAGCAGCAGCTGTCGGACGTGTGTGTGTGTGTGTGTGCATGTGAGCGTGCACGTGCTGCACCTGCAGCCTCTGGCTGACCCTCTGCTGTCGGACGTGTGTGTGTGTGTGTGTGCATGTGAGCGTGCACGTGCTGCACCTGCAGCCTCTGGCTGACCCTCTGCTCCTCCTCCTGCTGCAGCAGCAGCTGTCGGACGTGTGTGTGTGTGTGTGCATGTGAGCGTGCACGTGCTGCACCTGCAGCCTCTGGCTGACCCTCTGCTGTCGGACGTGTGTGTGTGTGTGTGTGCATGTGAGCGTGCACGTGCTGCACCTGCAGCCTCTGGCTGACCCTCTGCTCCTCCTCCTGCTGCAGCAGCAGCTGTCGGACCTGTGTGTGTGTGTGTGTGCATGTGAGCGTGCACGTGCTGCACCTGCAGCCTCTGGCTGACCCTCTGCTCCTCCTCCTGCTGCAGCAGCAGCTGTCGGACGTGTGTGTGTGTGTGCATGTGAGCGTGCACGTGCTGCACCTGCAGCCTCTGGCTGACCCTCTGCTCCTCCTCCTGCTGCAGCAGCAGCTGTCGGACGTGTGTGTGTGTGTGTGTGTGCATGTGAGCGTGCACGTGCTGCACCTGCAGCCTCTGGCTGACCCTCTGCTCCTCCTCCTGCTGCAGCAGCAGCTGTCAGACGTGTGTGTGTGTGTGTGTGTGAGCGTGCACGTGCTGCACCTGCAGCCTCTGGCTGACCCTCTGCTCCTCCTCCTGCTGCAGCAGCAGCTGTCGGACGTGTGCGTGCAGCCGGTCGGTCTGAGTCCGGGTGTCCAGCTGCAGTTCAGCGAATCGTCTTTGTTCTTCTTTCAGACTCGCCCTCAGACAGCGAATCTCCTCGTCCTGAACGCCCAGCTGCGCCTTCTGCCACGGCGGGGGGGAAGCAGCCGACACAACATTAACAAAGCAGAGAAAAGTGGGCGGAGCCATCATTTCTAGGACATAGATCTGAATGTTACCATGGCAACATTGTGCTCCTCCAGCACAGTGGTGTTGATGACTCGGCGCAGCAGGCGGCGGTTTCTGATGGCGTGCTGCTGCCGCTTAAAGCGCTCGTACTCAAGCTGACTGTGAACCAGCAGCAGCTGACTCCTCAGAGACTGAAGCTCCTCCCCCTGGGCGGAGCCTGACGCACACACAAAGATACAACTGAAAGATGTGCACTGATCCGTCCTGCAGCTCCATCTATATCTGATCGATTTCCTTCATTAAATGTCTTTCAGCTTTAAAACAGCCACATCTAACTGCATTCATGACCTGTTAATGCAGGACAAAGAGTTAGTTATACTGGTTAGTTTAACCAATTAGGAAAACTCCATCCGTGACCCAGAGTCCTGATCAGCCTCATTCCTTTAAAGTGTCCTGATCAACAGTTCTGCAGCTTTCTGAAACCTTTAAAGTGTCCTGATCAATAGTTCTGCAGCTTTCTGTAACCTTTAAAGTGTCCTGATCAATAGTTCTGCAGCTTTCTGAAACCTTTAAAGTGTCCTGATCAACAGTTCTGCAGCTTTCTGAAACCTTTAAAGTGTCCTGATCAACAGTTCTGCAGCTTTCTGTAACCTTTAAAGTGTCCTGATCAATAGTTCTGCAGCTTTCTGAAACCTTTAAAGTGTCCTGATCAATAGTTCTGCAGCTTTCTGTAACCTTTAAAGTGTCCTGATCAACAGTTCTGCAGCTTTCTGAAACCTTTAAAGTGTCCTGATCAACAGTTCTGCAGCTTTCTGAAACCTTTAAAGTGTCCTGATCAACAGTTCTGCAGCTTTCTGAAACCTTTAAAGTGTCCTGATCAACAGTTCTGCAGCTTTCTGTAACCTTTAAAGTGTCCTGATCAATAGTTCTGCAGCTTTCTGTAACCTTTAAAGTGTCCTGATCAACAGTTCTGCAGCTTTCTGTAACCTTTAAAGTGTCCTGATCAACAGTTCTGCAGCTTTCTGAGACCTTTAAAGTGTCCTGATCAACAGTTCTGCAGCTTTCTGAAACCTTTAAAGTGTCCTGATCAACAGTTCTGCAGCTTTCTGTAACCTTTAAAGTGTCCTGATCAACAGTTCTGCAGCTTTCTGAAGCCTTTAAAGTGTCCTGATCAACAGTTCTGCAGCTTTCTGTAACCTTTAAAGTGTCCTGATCAATAGTTCTGCAGCTTTCTGTAACCTTTAAAGTGTCCTGATCAACAGTTCTGCAGCTTTCTGTAACCTTTAAAGTGTCCTGATCAATAGTTCTGCAGCTTTCTGTAACCTTTAAAGTGTCCTGATCAACAGTTCTGCAGCTTTCTGAAACCTTTAAAGTGTCCTGATCAACAGTTCTGCAGCTTTCTGTAACCTTTAAAGTGTCCTGATCAACAGTTCTGCAGCTTTCTGAGACCTTTAAAGTGTCCTGATCAACAGTTCTGCAGCTTTCTGAGACCTTTAAAGTGTCCTGATCAACAGTTCTGCAGCTTTCTGAGACCTTTAAAGTGTCCTGATCAACAGTTCTGCAGCTTTCTGAAACCTTTAAAGTGTCCTGATCAACAGTTCTGCAGCTTTCTGAAACCTTTAAAGTGTCCTGATCAACAGTTCTGCAGCTTTCTGTAACCTTTAAAGTGTCCTGATCAACAGTTCTGCAGCTTTCTGAAACCTTTAAAGTGTCCTGATCAACAGTTCTGCAGCTTTCTGAAACCTTTAAAGTGTCCTGATCAATAGTTCTGCAGCTTTCTGAAACCTTTAAAGTGTCCTGATCAACAGTTCTGCAGCTTTCTGAAACCTTTAAAGTGTCCTGATCAATAGTTCTGCAGCTTTCTGAAACCTTTAAAGTGTCCTGATCAACAGTTCTGCAGCTTTCTGAAGCCTTTAAAGTGTCCTGATCAACAGTTCTGCAGCTTTCTGTAACCTTTAAAGTGTCCTGATCAACAGTTCTGCAGCTTTCTGAGACCTTTAAAGTGTCCTGATCAACAGTTCTGCAGCTTTCTGAAACCTTTAAAGTGTCCTGATCAACAGTTCTGCAGCTTTCTGTAACCTTTAAAGTGTCCTGATCAATAGTTCTGCAGCTTTCTGTAACCTTTAAAGTGTCCTGATCAACAGTTCTGCAGCTTTCTGAGACCTTTAAAGTGTCCTGATCAACAGTTCTGCAGCTTTCTGAAACCTTTAAAGTGTCCTGATCAATAGTTCTGCAGCTTTCTGAAACCTTTAAAGTGTCCTGATCAACAGTTCTGCAGCTTTCTGAAACCTTTAAAGTGTCCTGATCAACAGTTCTGCAGCTTTCTGAAACCTTTAAAGTGTCCTGATCAACAGTTCTGCAGCTTTCTGAAACCTTTAAAGTGTCCTGATCAATAGTTCTGCAGCTTTCTGAAACCTTTAAAGTGTCCTGATCAATAGTTCTGCAGCTTTCTGAAACCTTTAAAGTGTCCTGATCAACAGTTCTGCAGCTTTCTGAAACCTTTAAAGTGTCCTGATCAACAGTTCTGCAGCTTTCTGAAACCTTTAAAGTGTCCTGATCAACAGTTCTGCAGCTTTCTGAAACCTTTAAAGTGTCCTGATCAATAGTTCTGCAGCTTTCTGAAACCTTTAAAGTGTCCTGATCAATAGATCTGCAGCTTTCTGAAACCTTTAAAGTGTCCTGATCAACAGTTCTGCAGCTTTCTGTAACCTTTAAAGTGTCCTGATCAATAGTTCTGCAGCTTTCTGAAACCTTTAAAGTGTCCTGATCAATAGTTCTGCAGCTTTCTGAAACCTTTAAAGTGTCCTGATCAACAGTTCTGCAGCTTTCTGAAACCTTTAAAGTGTCCTGATCAATAGTTCTGCAGCTTTCTGAAACCTTTAAAGTGTCCTGATCAATAGTTCTGCAGCTTTCTGAAACCTTTAAAGTGTCCTGATCAATAGTTCTGCAGCTTTCTGTAACCTTTAAAGTGTCCTGATCAATAGTTCTGCAGCTTTCTGAAGCCTTTAAAGTGTCCTGATCAATAGTTCTGCAGCTTTCTGTAACCTTTAAAGTGTCCTGATCAACAGTTCTGCAGCTTTCTGAAACCTTTAAAGTGTCCTGATCAATAGTTCTGCAGCTTTCTGAAACCTTTAAAGTGTCCTGATCAATAGTTCTGCAGCTTTCTGTAACCTTTAAAGTGTCCTGATCAATAGTTCTGCAGCTTTCTGAAGCCTTTAAAGTGTCCTGATCAATAGTTCTGCAGCTTTCTGTAACCTTTAAAGTGTCCTGATCAACAGTTCTGCAGCTTTCTGAAACCTTTAAAGGTTTACAGCTCAGAGATTCACTTTAAAGCTGCTGAGAACTGAACAAACTCTGTTTCTGCCTCAGATTCTGGGTTTATGTTCATGTTTGAACGTGTTTTAGTGAATCTCTGCAGCTGCTTCCTGTTTTTATGGAAATGAGTAAAGAAATGAGGCTGATCAGGACCGTTGAACTGTTAAATGCAGCAGTTCAGTCAAACAGGCGTGTTAGGGTCCAAAGTCTTCTTAAGAACACATTAATCCATGAATTTATGTCATACTGCCATCTGGTGGCTTCACAGCGGGAGGAAAATGGTTCTGGAGCACATTCAGAACCAGGGAGCCAAACAGGGTTGGACCAAAGGATCTTTTACACACTCTAATCTACCAGAACTGGGCCAATCTGGACTAAAGTAGAGCTAAGGTTGGGTTTCATGTCAGGGTCATCAGTGCGTTAGTTTCAGGTACCTTTGCTTCTCATGCTCTGCTGTTTACCTCCAAAGTGACTCCGATCCACCAACTTATTTCCTGCAGAAAACCTGTGGAGCAGCACAGAGACGATGTTAGCCGACGTTCTTCCCGCCGCCGCCGCCGCCGGCGACCCGAGAGTCACATGGACAGGAACTCAGTGTCTGTGTTCCATAATGTTATGGAAACTCTGTTTGGGCTAAAAGTGCTGAGTCAGAGATACTCTGGACTGATGAAAGGTCGTTAAAATCCTGTCAAAAACCCAGAAGAAGTTCAGAAATGCTGTTTATACGTTGAGCTGAAGTGTGCTGCTCTGAGCTCATCCTCCACTTCACCTCCAAGTTCAAGTTCAGTCCTTATTTTAAATCTCTTGGATCAGACAGTCCCGCCGCTGCTCTGGTTCTGGATTCTAAACATGAAGGTCACAAAAGACTAGTTGGTCTGGCCCAGCAAGGAGTTGCTGCTACTGTAGCTGGTTCTACGTTAGGCTCTGGATCCGAACCAGGACTGGAAACACTTTGAAGGAAAGCCCGCCTAGAAGAAGCCTAAAAGAAGCCTAAAAGAAGCCTAGATGAAGCCTAGAAGAAGCCTAGAAGAAGCCTAAAAGAAGCCTAGATGAAGCCTAGAAGAAGCCTAGAAGAAGCCTAAAAGAAGCCTAGAAGAAGCCTAAAAGAAGCCTAAAAGAAGCCTAGAAGAAGCCTAGAAGAAGCCTAGAAGAAGCCTAGAAGAAGCCTAAAAGAAGCCTAAAAGAAGCCTAAAAGAAGCCTAAAAGAAGCCTAGAAGAAGCCTAGAAGAAGCCTAGAAGAAGCCTAGAAGAAGCCTAGAAGAAGCCTAGAAGAAGCCTAAAAGAAGCCTAAAAGAAGCTTAGAAGAAGCCTAGAAGAAGCCTAAAAGAAGCCTAAAAGAAGCTTAAAAGAAGCCTAGAAGAAGCCTAGAAGAAGCCTAGAAGAAGCCTAGAAGAAGCCTAAAAGAAGCCTAGAAGAAGCCTAGAAGAAGCCTAGAAGAAGCCTAGAAGAAGCCTAGAAGAAGCCTAGAAGAAGCTTAAAAGAAGCCTAGAAGAAGCCTAGAAGAAGCCTAGAAGAAGCCTAGAAGAAGCCTAGAAGAAGCCTAGAAGAAGCCTAGAAGAAGCCTAAAAGAAGCCTAAAAGAAGCCTAAAAGAAGCCTAAAAGAAGCCTAAAAGAAGCCTAAAAGAAGCCTAAAAGAAGCCTAAAAGAAGCCTAAAAGAAGCTTAAAAGAAGCCTAGAAGAAGCCTAGAAGAAGCTTAAAAGAAGCCTAGAAGAAGCCTAGAAGAAGCCTAGAAGAAGCCTAGAAGAAGCCTAGAAGAAGCCTAGAAGAAGCCTAGAAGAAGCCTAGAAGAAGCCTAGAAGAAGCCTAAAAGAAGCCTAAAAGAAGCCTAAAAGAAGCCTAAAAGAAGCTTAAAAGAAGCTTAAAAGAAGCCTAGAAGAAGCCTAGAAGAAGCTTAAAAGAAGCCTAGAAGAAGCCTAGAAGAAGCCTAGAAGAAGCCTAGAAGAAGCCTAGAAGAAGCCTAAAAGAAGCTTAAAAGAAGCCTAGAAGAAGCCTAGAAGAAGCCTAGAAGAAGCCTAAAAGAAGCCTAAAAGAAGCTTAAAAGAAGCTTAAAAGAAGCCTAGAAGAAGCCTAGAAGAAGCCTAGAAGAAGCCTAGAAGAAGCCTAAAAGAAGCCTAGAAGAAGCCTAAAAGAAGCCTAGAAGAAGCCTAAAAGAAGCCTAGAAGAAGCCTAGAAGAAGCCTAGAAGAAGCCTAGAAGAAGCCTAGAAGAAGCCTAGAAGAAGCCTAGAAGAAGCCTAGAAGAAGCCTAGAAGAAGCCTAGAAGAAGCCTAGAAGAAGCCTAAAAGAAGCCTAGAAGAAGCCTAAAAGAAGCCTAGAAGAAGCCTAGAAGAAGCCTAGAAGAAGCCCTGTTTGGTCTCCTTCTCTCTGGTAAATAGTTTTCATTGCAAACATTTCTTATCCGGTTGCTAATCGATGGAATCATAATAATTGAGGGAATCATCCTAAAAGCCGAGGGGTTTCCCTGCGTTCAGCCCCCCCGCAGGGCGGCGGTTCCTGCGTCTCACCTCCCGCTGAGGCACTCGTGGGCGTCGTGTCCGTGGACGATCATCTGGTCCAAAGCCTTCAGAGGAGAGACGCAGGCCTGCTCGTCCTCCGCCTCCTCCTCTCCCGCCGCTCTCTGCAGCGCCTCCTGCAGGACAGAAGCAGCCGGTGACCCGTCTGACCTGCAGTTTAAGCCCCTCCCCCAGCTCAGCCCGCTTACCTGAGTCTTCTTCCCAATGAACAGGGTGGCGGCGCGGGGCAGAGCGAGTTCGAACAGGGGCTCGTACGGAGGGGCGGGGCCTCCATGAGGTCTGTGGGAGGGCGGGTGAGGGGGGGCGGGGCCTCCATCAGGTCTGTGGGAGGGCGGGTGAGGGGGGGTGGAGCCTCCATCAGGTCTGTGGGAGGGCGGGTGAGGGGGGGTGGAGCCTCCATCAGGTCTGTGGGAGGGCGGGTGAGGGGGGGTGGAGAAGGGAAACATGGAGCAGGTCGGAGAAGATGAATCATCACGACTGGGGGTGGAGGTGAGGAGGGGCGGCAGAGAAGAGGTGGGGGGCGGAGGCGGGGCCTCCTCCGGTTTAACATCTGCAGACAACAGAAAATGACCAGCTGAACGCTGTGACATCACAGAGGTCAGTCAGCTGAACGCTGTGACATCACAGAGGTCAGTCAGCTGAACGCGGCGACGTCACCGAGGTCAGTCAGCTGAACGCTGTGACATCACGAGGTCAGTCAGCTGACCTGCTCACCTGCTCCACTGTTGATGACCCTCTCCTGAGCTGTGATTGGCTGCGTCACCTGTGAGGAGCGACAGGGAGACACCTCCAGGTGAAGAGGCGCGATGTGATCATTCACCTGCGGACCCGACCTCACCTGACTGTCCTCAGTGGGCGGAGCTACAGGGACGGAGGCTGGCGTGGGACTCTGCCCACCTGCAGACACACAAGATGTTACACTGATGATGGCAAGGATCCACAAACACACCTGAGCACTGAAGTCGCCTCACCTGAGATGGAGGTACACCTGCTCAGCAGGGGGGCGGGGTCTTTATCAGCAAGTTCAGGAGGGGGCGTTGACATCCCGCACTGGGAGGAGGGGCTCCATGTGACATCATCAACCTGCACACAGAGACAGCTGGTTGGGTGGAGGAAGAACTACAGACAGGTGGTGTCACCTGTGTGACAGACAGACAGGTGGTGTCACCCGTGTGACAGACAGGTGGTGTCACCCGTGTGACAGACAGGTGGTGTCACCCGTGTGACAGACAGGTGGTGTCACCCGTGTGACAGACAGGTGGTGTCACCTGTGTGACAGACAGACAGGTGGTGTTACCCGTGTGACAGACAGACAGGTGGTGTTACCCGTGTGACAGACAGACAGGTGGTGTTACCCGTGTGACAGACAGACAGGTGGTGTTACCCGTGTGACAGACAGACAGGTGGTGTCACCTGTGTGACAGACAGACAGGTGGTGTCACCTGTGTGACAGACAGACAGGTGGTGTCACCTGTGTGACAGACAGACAGGTGGTGTTACCCGTGTGACAGACAGACAGGTGGTGTCACCTGTGTGACAGACAGACAGGTGGTGTCACCTGTGTGACAGACAGACAGGTGGTGTCACCCGTGTGACAGACAGGTGGTGTTACCCGTGTGACAGACAGGTGGTGTTACCCGTGTGACAGACAGGTGGTGTTACCTGTGTGACAGACAGACAGGTGGTGCCACCTGTGTGTCAGACAGACAGGTGGTGTCACCTGTGTGACAGACAGACAGGTGGTGTTACCCGTGTGACAGACAGACAGGTGGTGTTACCCGTGTGACAGACAGACAGGTGGTGTCACCCGTGTGACAGACAGACAGGTGGTGTCACCTGTGTGACAGACAGACAGGTGGTGTCACCTGTGTGACAGACAGACAGGTGGTGTTACCCGTGTGACAGACAGACAGGTGGTGTCACCTGTGTGACAGACAGACAGGTGGTGTCACCTGTGTGACAGACAGACAGGTGGTGTCACCCGTGTGACAGACAGGTGGTGTTACCCGTGTGACAGACAGGTGGTGTTACCTGTGTGACAGACAGACAGGTGGTGCCACCTGTGTGTCAGACAGACAGGTGGTGTCACCTGTGTGACAGACAGACAGGTGGTGTTACCCGTGTGACAGACAGGTGGTGTTACCTGTGTGCAGGTGGTGCTCAGCTGAAGTTGACGTCTGGACCCTGAGGGACAGGTGGAGCTTCCTGTCAGCAGACAGAAACACCTTCAGGTAAACTACACCTGTCTCACTGTTATTCGTTTACTTTAAGAACAACAAACGTTTCATTCATTTTCATTTCAGTTACATCATTAATACTCTAAGAGAAACTAACTGATAAACTCCATCCAGCTGGATGTATCTGACTCCTCTTGCTGTGACTGACCTGAGCCTCCAGCCAGATCTGTGATGTGAGGCGAGGAGGTGAGATCCAGCTGGGGAAGGGCGGAGGAAACTGACGGAGGTCTGGGTGAGGTGGAGGAAGAGGAGTAAATATCGTCCTCACAGGAAGACTCCAGAGGATCCAGGGACAGTCGGGAGCACTCGATCACGATGTCGTGGACTTCATAACGCCTCCACCTGAGAGAAAGATGGTGCTGATCTGCATCAAGCTGCTCTGTCTGTCCCCACAGAAAGGTGTTCCTCAGGGGTCGATACTGGGTTCACTATCATTTACATCAGCTCTGAACTGGACTTCAACGGAAACAGGAGGTTACAGAGCTTTCTGAAGAACTCATAGTTCACGGTGCCCCCACAAAGCCACCGGTCTGTACCGGTCTCTACTGGCCTATACCGGTCTGATTATTACTATTCTGCTTTGGTGCGTAACTCATCCCACAGAAGAGAAAGATATCAAACATGTGGCTCAATCCTCACGGGTTATCCATTAAAGATTAAACACATTACTATTGCAGCACTGAGAATCCGTTTCTTATTAGGTTTTCCTTACGTTTTTTGGACTTAAACTTGTTCCGCATACTTCAAGCAGATTCAGCAATTTATGCATCAAACTTCCAGCTCGTTCTGGAGATTTATGCAGAGTTTTGGTTTTTAACTTTTACACTAAAATATTAAACTTTTCCCGTCATTAGAATGAATGTAAAACCTTTAAAATTCTTGAAAAACTTCCTTGTCTTTGAAACCGAACTACTTCAGCGTAGTTTCAGCTAGAGACACCACTCAAACTTTAAATGATTCACAAGACATTCAGCTAATACTGAATGATGCAGCTTTTTCAAATAATTCAGCCAACTTTGAAATATCACAGCTTAAAATGTAATTTTTTGGGTGATGTCTGAGTTTAAAATGAGACAGAATGTTCATGCAGGCAGAGGACAGAAAGATTCTTCAGAAAAAAAGGTTTTAACCCGTCACTGTGTCCACAATCTTAAACACAGACATAATTCTACCATCACAACAGGAAAATGTGTCTTCCTTCAGCCAATGTGTTTACCAAAGAGCTGAGAAAGCTCCGGTCCTGGAGGCCCGCTGACCTGCAGGTTTTAGATGTTCCCTGCTTCAACACCTCTGACTCAGATGCCTCATCAGCTGGTTTGTGCAGAATTTAAAAACCTTATGAAGAGATCCATTTAATTCATGGTTCTGCTCTGGTTCTTCATGGTTCTGAGTCTACCTGGACTCACCTGGACGGGTCGAGCTCATAGTCCTGAGTCCCTGTGACCAGTTCTGGGTGAACCCGCACATGTTCCAACATGGGCTGAAAGACAGAAAGTGGAGACAGACGCGAGTCAGAACCGACTGTGGTCCTGCAGCTGATTAACGGACGACTTTTTCAGGTGTACCAGGAACACCTGCGCTCATGGTCGTCCAACCAGCCAACCACATGCCAGCTTTAGGTCACATGACAGTTAATTCAGAGCCGTCCTCAGTCACAGATCTGACTCTAAAGAAGTCCTGGATCAGACAGGCCTGTCACATGGTTCTGGTTCTGACCTTCCACCGGGTCACAGGGAAGGTGGTCTTTGCACATCAGTGGGCTCATGGGGAACTTTTGGGCCAGGTGGCTGGTGGAGAACTGAAATGTTTATCCTTTTTAAATTGATTCATTAAGTAAACTGTGTTGTTTTATACCAACTGTAAATAAAGTGCTGTTAAAAATCTAAATCTTCTTCTTCAGTGTTTGTTTTTTAGGTTTAAAAGATCTAAAGGGAGGGCTGAGGACAGAGATGTCTCTATTGGCCTATACTGGTCTCTGCTGGCCTATACTGGCCTATACTGGCCTATGCTGGTCTCTGCTGGTCTCTGCTGGTCTCTGCTGGTCTCTGCTGGTCTCTGCTGGCCTCTGCTGGTCTCTGCTGGCCTCTGCTGGTCTCTGCTGGCCTCTGCTGGCCTCTGCTGGCCTATGCTGGCCTATGCTGGCCTATGCTGGCCTCTGCTGGCCTATACTGGCCTATACTGGCCTATACTGGCCTATACTGGCCTATACTGGCCTATACTGGCCTATACTGGCCTATACTGGCCTATACTGGCCTATACTGGTCTATACTGGTCTATACTGGTCTAAACTGGTCTCTGCTGGCCTCTGCTGGCCTCTGCTGGCCTCTGCTGGCCTATACTGGCCTATACTGGCCTATACTGGCCTATACTGGTCTCTGCTGGCCTATACTGGTCTCTACTGGTCTATACTGGTCTCTACTGGTCTATACTGGTCTCTGCTGGCCTATACTGGCCTCTGCTGGCCTATACTGGCCTATACTGGCCTATACTGGCCTATACTGGCCTATACTGGCCTATACTGGCCTATACTGGTCTCTACTGGCCAATACTGGTCTGTACTGGTCTCTGTTGGTCTGTACTGGTCTCTGTTGGTCTGTACTGGTCTCTGTTGGTCTGTACTGGTCTCTGTTGGTCTGTACTGGTCTCTACTGGCCTATACTGGCCTCTACTGGCCTATACTGGTCTCTACTGGCCTATACTGGTCTCTACTGGCCTATACTGGTCTCTACTGGCCTATACTGGTCTCTACTGGCCTATACTGGTCTCTACTGGCCAATACTGGTCTGTACTGGCCTATACTGGCCTATACTGGCCTCTGCTGGTCTCTGCTGGTCTGTACTTTTCTGTACTGACCTTCACCACCTCCTGGAAGGTGTCGAGGTTCTCCTTCATGCTGTAGTGCAGCCTCAGGTAGGAGATGAAGTTGCAGGGGAACATCCCGTACAGACGATGGAACAGAGAGTACACACCTGCGTGGAGGTGGACCAGGTAAACCATGGGCACATGACCTGCGGGAGGCGAGGAGCGGCCGGTCAGAACTAAAGTTACCGACTGATCATGTGGTCCAGAACAACAGAAATGTTGGTTAACGCCACCTGCTGTGCACCTTACCGGGGTTTTTGTAGCTCCAGGACGCCAGGCGGCCGAATACATCGAAGAAGTCGTAGATGTGTTGCTTCCCTGCCTGAGGGATCATGGGTAACAGCGTGATGAGGACCAGGACTCCCGTGATCAGAACCACCACATCGCTGTCTGCCTGAAAAACACAGAAGTGTGACACATACTCAGCCCTCATCGTCTCACGGACAGATCGAATCTATTGATCCATAGATAACGGATTGATATGGTGTCTCATGGATCAGGGACGCCATCATCAGAAACCTGCAGCAGCACAGCTGACAGTCTGCGATTCAAAGAAGCAAAGAAAGCGTCCACCGTGTGAGGAGGCGTCTGGGAGCAGGTGTTCGTACCTTCAGGCAGCGCAAAACGGCGGGCAGCAGCGGCGAGTGACTGATGTGATGAACCCAGGGAGGCTGCTTCCTGATCAGGTGACCCAGCAGGGTGACGGCAGCCAGTCTGGTTCCAGGTCTGCTCAGAGACTCGTTCAGCTTCTCCAGCAGGGCCTGAGGGGTCGACATGTTTCAGAACCACAGACACCTGCACACCTGAACACCTGCACACCTGCACAACACCTGCACACCTGAACACCTGCACACCTGCACACCTGCACACCTGCACAACACCTGCACACCTGCACACCTGCCGGAGGACGCGCTGCTCACCTTGTGATGAGGCTCCCTGATGGAGGAGAGGAGGAGCACCACCTGAGAGGAGGAGGAGTCCAGGTAATAATCCACCAGAGAGGAGAGAACGGCGCCTCCTCTGTCTGTCGGGAGAACCACAGGTCAGAGAGAGAGACAGGTGGACAGAGAGACAGGTGGACAGAGAGACAGGTGGACTCACAGAGAGAGACAGGTGGACACACAGAGAGAGACAGGTGGACAGAGAGACAGGTGGACAGAGAGAGACAGGTGGACACAGACAGGTGGACACACAGACAGGTGGACTCACCTGTACTCAGCTGCTGGTTGACGGCGGCCCTCACCTGCTCCACCTCCTGCAGCTCAGAGCTGTCCAATGAGAGCAGGAGCTCAGTGATACTCACCTGTTCCCTGGACATCCTGCACACACACACACACACACACACACACACACACACACACACACACACACACACACACACACACACACACACACACACACACACACACACACACACACACACACACACACACACACACACACACACACAGGTCAGAGTGTGGCCAGGTGCAGCTCTGGGTGGGTCACCTGTTGCTCAGGTGAAGAGTTCTCTGATAATGGAGGTGAGGCAGCCCCACCCGTCTACCTGCCTACTAACTGTTCACCAGGTGAGAGCAGGGGAAACTCAGGCTGCATCATAGTTCAAACAGCTAATAACCTTCTCATAAATACACTTAAATCAACCTAATGAAACATTGATCATTTAAACTAAACTTCCAATACTGAATTTATTCATAATTAACGATTCATTTGAGCTGAAAATTCAGTTTTCAGCTGATTTATTCTGTCCATAAATCAGTCAAATAATCAACGCCAGCTCCTTCTCTGACGTCACAGCAGTTATGTAGCAGGTACTGTGACGTCGCTCTCTGGGTTAAAAACAGCTGGCGGCTAACAGCTAGCTCAGCTAGCAGGCTAACAACACGCTTTCAGTTGAGTTTCCGAAGCTGACAGAGCCCCACGCGCCGCTCTGTTCCTGCCCCGCCGCTGGCACGTGCCCCGGCGGCGGGAAGCGAACGGAACCGGTTCCTGAAGCCGACACAACGAAGTGGTAAAAGTTCTGCTGAAAGACGGAGTTACCTTCAGACCTGTTGATCCCAGCGCGCAGCGGACATGTCCAGCAGACCCCGCCCACCGCCGCAACCCGACACCTCCGGGTTTAATCACACCGAGGGCCGTTCAGGGCCCACACAGACGGTGGGAAAAAAGGCTTTCACCGAGACAACAAGCGCTTTCTCTGTTGTCATGGATCTTACGGAACAGACTCTCCGCTCAAAGCAAAACTCACTAACCTCTCACCACAAAAGGGTATTGATCGGAGGTTTAATAAAGACTGATCTGATTCAGCAGGGGAAGGCTGGCAGGGACAGATGTTCTTTTTGCTTCCAGTCTGAGACCAGAGCAGATGTTCATATCCCAAGAAAAAGCTGATGATTGACCTTGTGTTTGAACTGCAGCTGCTGTTATTCAATCATCATTGGGAAGCTTTAGTTTCAATACAATACAGAATAAAAATGATGTAAAAACAAGTGAATTGTGTCTCATAAAGTGACTTTAGATGTAAATGAGCATAAAAAGCATCAGACTGAGCAATAATGAAGAGGAAGAACATGTTTCTGTGGGTTTCAGCTGTTCAGGACACGAAGGAAACTGTAACACCGTGTTTGTAGATCTCTGCTGGGGAGAGAAACTGTGAATATTAAATTCTGATTTTCTTCAGCGTCGAACAGAAAAACATCACAGCAGCTGTGTTCTCAGCCTGATAGCAGCTCTGCAGCTTATTGATCCACTTTCACCCCACAGTGAAGCCTGATAACAGCTCTGGGAATATTTTCTCTGGTTTCTGACCAACAGAAATGAGTCTGATGATGGGACAGGAAGTGTGACGACACAATAAACCAGTCACTGGCTTTTCTACAATAACTCTAAGTTTAAACTCAGAGCAACATTCCTCTAAAAATCTGCTTTATTTCAGCCACACAGATGAATAAAATGGACTTTTATGGGATGTGCTGCAGGTCTGAGGTGTAGAAATGATGTTTGTTAACAGATTAAATGAAGCGGATGAGACACAACAGGAAATATGTAGAAGTTAACAGAAAGTGTTCACATGTCAGACTGTGCTGTAGACCGATGCATTAGAGCATTATCTGCATCAGAAACTGATGAACGTGTCCTTCTGAGCCGACCTTGGTCTTTCCAAACAGCAGCAGGTGTGTTGGAGATAAGAGTTTCCAGCAGGACACGGAGACCATAAAGCAGCCGGCGCTGCAGCAGACTGAAACACTTTTATGATGCTGCTGGTGGTTCTGTTGGTCGTCTGGCTGAACTCGTCCTCTGCTGCAAAGGTAAGTTCCCCTCAGGTGAAGGACTCCACAAACAGAAGGACCTGTATCCTGGACTGGACTGAGCAGAACAGAACAGAACTGGACTGGACTGGACCGGACTAGACTGGGCTGGGCTGGACTGGGCTGGACTGGACTGGACCGGACTGGGCTGGACTGGACTGGACTGGACTGGACTGGACTGAGCAGAACAGAACAGAACTGGGCTGGACTGGACTGGACCGGACTGGGCTGGACTGGACTGGGCTGAACTGGACTGGACTGAGCAGAACAGAACAGAACTGGGCTGGACTGGACTGGACCGGACTAGACTGGGCTGGGCTGGACTGGGCTGGACTAGACTAGACTGGACTGGACTGGACTGGACAGAACAGAACAGAACTGGACTGGACTGGGCTGGACTGGACTGGACTAGACTAGACTGGACTGGACTGGACTGGACAGAACAGAACAGAACTGGACTGGACTGGGCTGGACTGGACTGGACTGGGCTGGACTGGACTGGACTGAGCAGAACAGAACAGAACTGGGCTGGACTGGACTGGACCGGACTAGACTGGGCTGGACTGGACCGGACTGGGCTGGACTGGACTAGACTAGACTGGACTGGACTGGACTGGACTGGACTGGACTAGACTGGACTGGACTGGACTGGACTGGACTGGACTGGACTGGTCCCGTTCCATCGAGGTCTTAGACTCACTCCCCAGGAACCAGTTTGCCTTGGAAGATCCTGCCAGGAGCTAACATCTAAGGCCAGACCTCAGTGTCATCAGAACCTCCTCCAGCTCTTATTCTACCTTCAACCGTTCTAAAGCTGATGGTTCTCAACCAGAAGAAGGCGGAGTCCCCCTCCGTCAGCAGGACTGAGGGCGCTGCTCCACTTGGTTCAATTAAAACTTAAAGCCATAATGACCTCACACAGGAAGAGTAACGACACTTTAGCTTTCAAAGTGTCCTGCAGCTTTGGTTTCTGCACAGCTCTCTTAAGGTCCCACCACAGCGTTTCAGTCAGGCTGAGGTCTGGACTCTGACTGGACCATTGCAACACCTTGATTCTTCTCTTTTTCACACATTCTGCTGTAGATCTGCTGCTGTGTTTGGGATCTTTGTCCTGTTGATGAGCCAGTTTCAGCCCAGCTTTAGCTGTGGGACAGATGGCCTCACATCTGACTCTAGAATACTTTGGTATCCAGAGGAGTTCATGGTGGACTCAATGACTGCAAGGTGCCCAGGTCCTGTGGCTGCAGAACCAGCCCAGATCATCAGCCCTCCACCACCGTGCTTGACAGCTGGTATGAGGTGTTTGTGCTGATCTGCTGTGTTTGGTTTCCTCCAAACGTGCTGCTGTGCATTAGGACCAAACATCTCCACTTTGCTCTGGTCTGTCCAAAGGACATTGTTCCAGAAGTCTTGAGCTTTGTTCAGATGCAGCTTTGCAAACCTAAGCTGTGCTGCCATGTTCTTTTTAGAGAGAAGAGGCTTTCTCCTGCAGCCCTTCCAAACAAGCCATCCTTGTTCAGTCTTTTTCTAACTGTGCTGCCATGACCTTTAACCTTTAACATGCTAACTGAGGCCCGTAGAGTCTGAGATGTAGCTCTGGGCTTCTTCACCTTGGGGTGACCTTTAACCTTTAACATGCTAACTGAGGCCTGTAGAGTCTGAGATGTAGCTCTGGGCTTTTTCACCTTGGGGTGACCTTTAACCTTTAACATGCTAACTGAGGCCTGTAGAGTCTGAGATGTAGCTCTGGGCTTTTTCACCTTGGGGTGACCTTTAACCTTTAACATGCTAACTGAGGCCTGTAGAGTCTGAGATGTAGCTCTGGGCTTTTTCACCTTGGGGTGACCTTTAACCTTTAGCATGCTAACTGAGGCCTGTAGAGTCTGAGATGTAGCTCTGGGCTTCTTCACCTTGGGGCGACCTTTAACCTTTAGCATGCTAGCTGAGGCCTGTAGAGTCTGAGATGTAGCTCTGGGCTTTTTCACCTTGGGGTGACCTTTGACCTTTAACATGCTAACTGAGGCCTGTAGAGTCTGAGATGTATGACCTTTAACCTTTAACATGCTAACTGAGGCCTGTAGAGTCTGAGCTGTAGCTCTGGGCTTTTTCACCTTGGGGTGACCTTTAACCTTTAACATGCTAACTGAGGCCTGTAGAGTCTGAGATGTAGCTCTGGGCTTCTTCACCTTGGGGTGACCTTTGACCTTTAACATGCTAACTGAGGCCTGTAGAGTCTGAGATGTATGACCTTTAACCTTTAACATGCTAACTGAGGCCTGTAGAGTCTGAGATGTAGCTCTGGGCTTTTTCACCTTGGGGTGACCTTTGACCTTTAACATGCTAACTGAGGCCTGTAGAGTCTGAGATGTATGACCTTTAACCTTTAACATGCTAACTGAGGCCTGTAGAGTCTGAGATGTATGACCTTTAACCTTTAACATGCCGTCTTTGTTACCTTGGTTTGCTTTAAAATCATTACTGGTCGTGGCACCTCTGACTTTGTATCTGTGAGCTGGCTCCATGTGGAACCAACAGTGGAGAATTTGTTCTGTCCCTTGAACAAAATGTCTGTTTGTATTCAGAGGTATATAGGGAAAGAGGGTTTTATTGATTGAATATTGATTGATTGAACTCTGGGTCTTTGATGCATTTTTGACAAAATATCGTCAATTACTGGAAACCAAAACTAAATAAAATCATATTCATGATAAAAATTGGTCTTGATGAAGACGCGGTCGGTGAGAGAAGTCATTCGTTCACCTCGCCGTCCGCCATGACACCTGTAACCATGGTAACACAAATAATGAGGCACTTTCTGTGTGCAGCTGGGCGTGGTGCAGACGGAGGGAGGCCTGGTCGAGGGCCAAAGTTACAGGATGGGTCTCTTCAGGACCGTGGACGTCTTTAAAGGCGTCCCCTTCGCTGACGTCCCTGGAAAGTGGGAGAAACCAAAACCTCATCCTGGGTGGAGTGGTAAGAAGCCGACCTCACCTGGCTGCAGATGGGCTCAGGTGTACTCCGGCAAAGCAACCCACGAAACGTTTGTTTGTCTTTTCCAGGAATCCTGAAGGCCACAAAGTATCGAGATCGCTGCCTGCAGGTGACGCTGCTGCAAACAAAAACCCAGGGCAGCCAGGATTGTCTCTACCTGAACGTCTTTGTTCCGCAGGGAAAGTCCTGTGGGTAACACCCTCTCACACATGCACAAACTCGTCCTCTCGTGGAAAAATGTCCCCATGAACACGCCCTCACGTTGTCCTCATAAACCAGGAACGTCCTCACTGTAACTTCAGGGCTTCCTTTGCTCACCTTTCAGTTCTTCTGTATAAACATACGGCCTCTGCAGCCACTCCGGGTCACCATGTTCCTGCAGAGTTTGTTAACTTTGTTTCAGTCACAGCAGCATCCAGTGGACACCGGAGGTACTGCAACGCTTTGATTAACAAGCCTTGTCTCCAGTGTCCTCCAACCTGGCTGTGATGGTGTACCTGTTCGGAGGAGCCTTTCTGCTGGGTGCATCCAACGATGTGACGTTCCTCGGAGACTCTCTTTATGATGGGAAGGAGATGGCCGACAGGGGCGGAGTCATCGTTGTGACAGTGAACTACAGAGTCGGTACTCTGGGCTTTCTCAGTACCGGAGATGCCCGAATGCCAGGTGTGGAACAAAAACAGTACTTTTTAAATCAGCTTTTTATAAACTGGACCAGTTTTATTTGATGATTATTGTATTATAATGAATTAGATTGTAATCGGCTTGAATTGGGTTAGGGTTAACCCATTGTTGTGACTTGTTGCCAATTAACTATTATTATTATTACATTATTATTAAAGTAACTATTACTGATAAAATGTTGCTTTTTGTATCACAACAAAAACGGCTTTAAACGGCAGTAATAAAGTAATTTATCATTGTTTTTGTATTAATTATGAGGGAAAACAGCATGTGGAATGACAGTTATAATGGACCGATGACAGAGCCCTGAGGAATCTCACTGGTTGGCTGGATGATGGATTCTGTGGTTCAGTTTGAACCAACTGAGAGGAGCAGGACGGTATCTGTTTGGACAGAAGCAGTGTGTTCTGGCTCAGTATGAGTGTGTGATTTCATATGAGTAAAGCCGAGGTGATTCAGGTGTGCTGGGACAGTGCTGGCAGCCCACAGAGAGTCCCACGTTCTCCTCACTGAGCTGCAGTTTCTGACATGACTCCCTGCACAGCTGCTGCTGAAGATTTTGGATCTAAATGTAAAATATTTCCATGTTTGAACAAGATTTGGATTCGGAAGCAGAGCTCAGGCTGAACTGATGCTCAGGTTTGAGTGTTTTGGATAAAGGTTTTCATGAAGCTAACTTCCTGTCTGCCAGGTAACTACGGCCTGTGGGACCAACACGCCGCCATCTCCTGGGTTCGCAGGAATATCGAGACGTTTGGAGGAAACCCCGATAACATGACCATCTTTGGCCAATCAGCCGGAGCCGCCAGCGTCAGCTTCCAGGTCAGAGGTTACAAATCCGCTGATTTAGAGGAACTGAAGCTGCAGCTGTCAGGTGGCGACAGCAGTCATGATGTTTGTCCACCTGTGCTCCTCAGATGCTGTCTCCCTACAGTAAAGGGTTGTTCCGCAGAGCGATCAGTCAGTGCGGCGTGGCCCTCAGTCCCTGGGCCCTGCAGAGGAACCCCATGGCCCTCACCAAGAAGGTCTGCAGACCGCCTGCTGCTCTGCATCAACATCTCATCTGAAGCCTATCAGCTCACATTTTACCCTCAAACACATTTTATACAGAAATCACAACCTTTAAATCAGCATAATTACGATAATGATAAGATACTGATATCTAAAGGAACAAAAAGACTGACATCAGCAAATCTGCTGCAGCCCAAACAGCTGAGGGGGGGAATAAAGACTCAGTTTACCCAAAGGAGACTCCATCTCAGATTAGGTACCAGGAGGGACTTTTCATCAGAACCCAACTGAATCATACAGTAAAGCGTTTCTTACAGATTGCTCGGAAAGTTGGCTGTTGGAGAATGAATGAAGACGAGATGCTGAAGTGCCTGAAGACGGCCGATCCAGTGGGTCTGACCAAGGCGGGAAAAATCGATGTGATGCTTATTCTGGGAAAAGGTGAGAACCCTGCAGCCTCCCTGGAGTTAGTTCTGAAAGCAGCTTCTGTGCTGATACCCAGGATGCTGCCTTTAAGGTTAATGCAGACAGAATCTGTGTGTGATGGACCCCCTGCAGAGAGGTGAGCTTTAACCTGCAGACACACGTCTTTATGGCCTCCGCAGGTGTGGTTATGGACCTTCTGGAGCTCGCTCCGGCGATCGATGGCGATTTCATCCCAGAGGAGCCCAGAAACCTGTTTCACAACGCGGCTCGGTTTGATTACCTGGCCGGCATCAACAGCATGGACGGACACATCTTCGCTGGAGTCGATGTTCCCTCCATCAACAGCAAGAACGCCAACACCACCGTGTGAGTACAGGGTGAAAAGCTGACCTTTAAGTTCAATATAAACTGCAGTACAGCTTATTCAAAGGCATGAAACCGAACACAATAAGTCAAACATTAAGTTATCTGTAGTCCCACAAAACTCAGCTCTGGGCCCACTGCACTTCAGTCTCTGTCAAATAAAAAATACATGCAGGTTTCAGCAGAATTCAGGTGACACATGAATGTTCTACTGACAACATCTCAGGTGAAAATAGCATTTAGTGACAAAAAAGTGACAAAAAAGTGATTTAATCAAACCAAACATGTGTGTTATCGTCATTTTCATCTTTCCGTTTGTGACCTCCGTCCCTCACATTGGAGGAAACATTTAGTTCAGTTTTTATCTATAAATCGTCTCAAGGCAGACTTCAGAGATACAGAACAATTCAAGTCAATTAGGATCCAATTCATTCAATTCCAATTTAGTTAAATTCACACAGAGCCAATTAAATAAAGCAGATTTCACTGAAACTTCTCTCTGATCCTGAGCTGCAAGAGGCGACTGTGGAGAGAAAAAACTCCCTTTAACAGGAAGAAACCTCCATCAGAACCAGAACCAGAACCAGGAAGGGTCCATCTGCCTGGACCAGCTGGGGCTGAGAGGACAGGAAAGAGGGGACAACAAGCAGCGTAACACCAGGCCAGAGACACCTGCTGAGAGAGAGAAACACAAGTTAATGACAGCAATGATGTCATCTGTACATGGAGGGAGGAGAGGTGCATCATGGGAGCTCCCCCAGCAGGCTGGGCCTATAGCAGCAGAACTATGGGATGTTTCAGGCTCACCTGAGCCATCCCTAACTATAAGCTTTATCAGAAAGGAAAGTTTCAGCCTGATCTTAAAGGTAGAGAGGGGGTCTGCTTCCTGAAGCCAAACTGGCAGCTGGTTCCACAGAGAGGGGCCTGATAACTGAAGGCTCTGCCTCCCATTCTGCTTTTAGGGGCCTGATAACTGAAGGCTCTGCCTCCCATTCTGCTTTTAGGGGCCTGATAACTGAAGGCTCTACCTCCCATTCTGCTTTTAGGGGCCTGATAACTGAAGGCTCTGCCTCCCATTCTGCTTTTAGGGGCCTGATAACTGAAGGCTCTGCCTCCCATTCTGCTTTTAGGGGCCTGATAACTGAAGGCTCTGCCTCCCATTCTGCTTTTAGGGGCCTGATAACTGAAGGCTCTGCCTCCCATTCTGCTTTTAGGGGCCTGATAACTGAAGGCTCTGCCTCCCATTCTGCTTTTAGGGGCCTGATAACTGAAGGCTCTGCCTCCCGTTCTGCTTTTAGGGGCCTGATAACTGAAGGCTCTGCCTCCCATTCGGCTTTTAGGGGCCTGATAACTGAAGGCTCTGCCTCCCATTCTGCTTTTAGGGGCCTGATAACTGAAGGCTCTGCCTCCCATTCTGCTTTTAGGGGCCTGATAACTGAAGGCTCTGCCTCCCATTCTGCTTTTAGGGGCCTGATAACTGAAGGCTCTGCCTCCCATTCTGCTTTTAGGGGCCTGATAACTGAAGGCTCTGCCTCCCATTCTGCTTTTAGGGGCCTGATAACTGAAGGCTCTGCCTCCCATTCTGCTTTTAGGGGCCTGATAACTGAAGGCTCTGCCTCCCATTCTGCTTTTAGGGGCCTGATAACTGAAGGCTCTGCCTCCCATTCTGCTTTTAGGGGCCTGATAACTGAAGGCTCTGCCTCCCAGTCTGCTTTTAGGGGCCTGATAACTGAAGGCTCTGCCTCCCATTCTGCTTTTAGGGGCCTGATAACTGAAGGCTCTGCCTCCCATTCTGCTTTTAGGGGCCTGATAACTGAAGGCTCTGCCTCCCATTCTGCTTTTAGGGGCCTGATAACTGAAGGCTCTGCCTCCCATTCTGCTTTTAGGGTCCTGATAACTGAAGGCTCTGCCTCCCATTCTGCTTTTAGAAACTCTGGGAACCACAAGGAAACCTGCAGCCTGTAAATATGAGTCTGATCTTTCCCCAGCTTTTTACACTCTGATGCCTGCTGGACTGGTTTAAACTCAGCGGTTTGTCCTCCACGCTGGTAACATGTGTTTGGCTTTTTAAACACGATGTTTTCTTTATCTAAAGCAAGTAATTTCAACTTGTAACAAAGTCGTCCGATTGTAGAATAAACAGAATCAAAGACGGAATGACAGAGATAGGATATAAATACCTGTTTCAGGTGTCAATATGAGCTGAGCTCAGCGCAAACAGTCAAACGGCTGCTCCTGATCCTGATGCTGATGGTGCTGATGGTGATGATGATGATGCTGATGATGATGATGGTGATGATGCTGATGATGATGGTGATGATGCTGATGATGGTGATGATGGTCCCATTTCACCCTCAGAGAACAGGTGTCACATCTGCTGGCTGGTCTGACCAAAGCGAAAGGGAATGCGGCCGTGCCTTCGGCCGTCAGCGTTTACTCGGCTCACTGGGGTTCGTTTCCAGAGCCGGCGGTGGTGAAGAAAACCGTGGCTGACATTGAGACTGACTTCCTGTTCCTGGTCCCCACTCAGGTCGCCCTGGAGCTCCACGCCAAAAACTCCAGGTTAGGTTGACCAGGTGCACACACCTGATCAAACTGCTCAGTTTAACTGAAACTGTATTGATCTAAATCCTCTTTTTTATCTTATTATTGATCAGATCAGTTTTGTTTTCATTTCTTACAGCCGGCAGCTTTTTCCTGTGAACTTTATTTAGATTAACTGAAAAATGTGAAACTGTTCTGGGATCAGCCAGAACTGACCTGCGGTGATGTTTGTCCCTCAGTGGCGCCCGTACCTACTCGTACCTGTTCAACATGAAAACGCGGATCCCCGGGTTCCCACGCTGGGTGGAGGCGGAGCACGCCGAGGACCTGCAGTACCTGTTCGGTAAACCGTTCTCCGTCCCGCTGGGATACTTCCCCCGACACAGAGACCTCTCCCGCTACATGATCGCATACTGGACCAACTTCGCCAAGACCGGGTAAACTCCCAGCATGCACTGCACGTTGAAAGTCTGACCGTGAGACATGGGGTCAGTTGGTCTAGTTTTGGAAATGTTTCCAACCCTTAAGGCCCTGCATGTTTTCCATGTTTCCTCCAACAAATAAATGGGTCTTCATCAGCCTCATGCTTCAGGAGCTGAAGGCCTGACCCGATGCTGCTGCACCGTGACCTTATTCAGGGCTAAAGCCAGCTAACTGACCCGATACTGCTGCACCGTGACCTTATTCAGGGCTAAGGCCAGCTAACTGACCCGACACTGCTGCACCGTGACCTTATTCGGGGCTAAAGCCAGCTAACTGACCCGATGCTGCTGCACCGTGACCTTATTCAGGGCTAAAGCCAGCTAACTGACCCGATACTGCTGCACCGTGACCTTATTCAGGGCTGAAGCCAGCTAACTGACCCGATACTGCTGCACCGTGACCTTATTCAGGGCTAAAGCCAGCTAACTGACCCGATACTGCTGCACCGTGACCTTATTCAGGACTAAAGCCAGCTAACTGACCCGATACTGCTGCACCGTGACCTTATTCGGGGCTAAAGCCAGCTAACTGACCCGATACTGCTGCACCGTGACCTTATTCGGGGCTAAAGCCAGCTAACTGACCCGATACTGCTGCACCGTGACCTTATTCGGGGCTAAAGCCAGCTAACTGACCCGATACTGCTGCACCGTGACCTTATTCGGGGCTAAAGCCAGCTAACTGACCCGATACTGCTGCACCGTGACCTTATTCAGGGCTAAAGCCAGCTAACTGACCCGATACTGCTGCACCGTGACCTTATTCGGGGCTAAAGCCAGCTAACTGACCCGATACTGCTGCACCGTGACCTTATTCGGGGCTAAAGCCAGCTAACTGACCCGATACTGCTGCACCGTGACCTTATTCGGGGCTAAAGCCAGCTAACTGACCCGATACTGCTGCACCGTGACCTTATTCGGGGCTAAAGCCAGCTAACTGACCCGATACTGCTGCACCGTGACCTTATTCGGGGCTAAAGCCAGCTAACTGACCCGATACTGCTGCACCGTGACCTTATTCGGGGCTAAAGCCAGCTAACTGACCCGATACTGCTGCACCGTGACCTTATTCGGGGCTAAAGCCAGCTAACTGACCCGATACTGCTGCACCGTGACCTTATTCAGGGCTAAAGCCAGCTAACTGACCCGATACTGCTGCACCGTGACCTTATTCGGGGCTAAAGCCAGCTAACTGACCCGATACTGCTGCACCGTGACCTTTCGGGGCTAAAGCCAGCTAACTGACCCGATACTGCTGCACCGTGACCTTATTCAGGGCTAAAGCCAGCTAACTGACCCGATACGGCTGCACCGTGACCTTATTCAGGGCTAAAGCCAGCTAACTGACCCGATACTGCTGCACCGTGACCTTATTCGGGGCTAAAGCCAGCTAACTGACCCGATACTGCTGCACCGTGACCTTATTCGGGGCTAAAGCCAGCTAACTGACCCGATACTGCTGCACCGTGACCTTATTCGGGGCTAAAGCCAGCTAACTGACCCGATACTGCTGCACCGTGACCTTATTCGGGGCTAAAGCCAGCTAACTGACCCGATACTGCTGCACCGTGACCTTATTCGGGGCTAAAGCCAGCTAACTGACCCGATACTGCTGCACCGTGACCTTATTCGGGGCTAAAGCCAGCTAACTGACCCGATACGGCTGCACCGTGACCTTATTCGGGGCTAAAGCCAGCTAACTGACCCGATACTGCTGCACCGTGACCTTATTCGGGGCTAAAGCCAGCTAACTGACCCGATACTGCTGCACCGTGACCTTATTCGGGGCTAAAGCCAGCTAACTGACCCGATACTGCTGCACCGTGACCTTATTCGGGGCTAAAGCCAGCTAACTGACCCGATACTGCTGCACCGTGACCTTATTCGGGGCTAAAGCCAGCTAAATGACCCGATACTGCTGCACCGTGACCTAAAGCCAGCTAACTGACCCGATACTGCTGCACCGTGACCTTATTCAGGGCTAAAGCCAGCTAACTGACCCGATACTGCTGCACCGTGACCTTATTCGGGGCTAAAGCCAGCTAACTGACCCGATACTGCTGCACCGTGACCTTATTCGGGGCTAAAGCCAGCTAACTGACCCGATACTGCTGCACCGTGACCTTATTCGGGGCTAAAGCCAGCTAACTGACCCGATACTGCTGCACCGTGACCTTATTCGGGGCTAAAGCCAGCTAACTGACCCGATACGGCTGCACCGTGACCTTATTCGGGGCTAAAGCCAGCTAACTGACCCGATACTGCTGCACCGTGACCTTATTCGGGGCTAAAGCCAGCTAACTGACCCGATACTGCTGCACCGTGACCTTATTCGGGGCTAAAGCCAGCTAACTGACCCGATACTGCTGCACCGTGACCTTATTCGGGGCTAAAGCCAGCTAACTGACCCGATACTGCTGCACCGTGACCTTATTCGGGGCTAAAGCCAGCTAACTGACCCGATACTGCTGCACCGTGACCTTATTCGGGGCTAAAGCCAGCTAACTGACCCGATACTGCTGCACCGTGACCTTATTCGGGGCTAAAGCCAGCTAACTGACCCGATACTGCTGCACCGTGACCTTATTCGGGGCTAAAGCCAGCTAACTGACCCGATACTGCTGCACCGTGACCTTATTCGGGGATAAAGCCAGCCAACTGACCCGATACTGCTGCACCGTGACCTTATTCGGGGCTAAAGCCAGCTAACTGACCCGATACTGCTGCACCGTGACCTTATTCGGGGCTAAAGCCAGCCAACTGACCCGATACTGCTGCACCGTGACCTTATTCGGGGCTAAAGCCAGCTAACTGACCCGATACTGCTGCACCGTGACCTTATTCAGGGCTAAGGCCAGCTAACTGACCCGACACTGCTGCACCGTGACCTTATTCAGGGCTAAAGCCAGCTAACTGACCCGATACTGCTGCACCGTGACCTTATTCGGGGCTAAAGCCAGCTAACTGACCCGATACTGCTGCACCGTGACCTTATTCGGGGCTAAAGCCAGCTAACTGACCCAATACTGCTGCACCGTGACCTTATTCTGCACCCTGACCTTATTCAGGGCTAAAACCAGCTAACTGACCCGATACTGCTGCACCGTGACCTTATTCGGGGCTAAAGCCAGCTAACTGACCCGATACTGCTGCACCGTGACCTTATTCGGGGCTAAAGCCAGCTAACTGACCCGATACTGCTGCACCGTGACCTTATTCGGGGCTAAAGCCAGCTAACTGACCCGATACTGCTGCACCGTGACCTTATTCGGGGCTAAAACCAGCTAAACTGTCTCACTGCACATCTGTCTTAACGGGATGGAACTGGCATAAACTGGTTGAACTGGTAAAGGTTTCAAACTGTTCTGAACAGATTGTTTTAACTTGTTCCAGTTTAATGTACCTCCTTGAACAGTCTGGTTGGGATTGGGTCTAAAATACAAGTTGATGGTTCAGAAGAGACTATTGCTGTTGTTAGCTCAGAAAGATCAACTGGGCAGAAGCCGTCTAAATACAAATCAGGTTCTAAAGATACTTCTGAAGCTGCTCTACTTGATGATACATCAGTGATAATAGTGGGAAGGATTCATCCCGATTGAGAGTTAAAGGAATACATGGGTTAGGGTTCCTGCTAACCCTAACCCAGGCTCAGCAGAGCTGATTAAATTGGTTTAAACATTTTTCTTCTCCAGTGATCCCAATAGAGGCGACAGTAGAGTCCCAGTTCCCTGGCCCCCCTTCACCCCAAACCACCGACCTTATCTCACGATCAACCACAAGATGACCAGGTCCTCCGTAAAGTAAGGCCTCCCTCTGTCCTTCTGCTGTCTGTCTTCTTACTCTGTGGTTTCTTTCTCCTTCAGAATAGAGTCTGCATGTGTCATCACCTTAAAGCGTTATTTTACCCTCATCCAGATGTTAACACAATTATAATATAAAGCATTTAGCATTACTTGCTGCTAAAAGAATGAAATGTCACTCAATAAAAAGATCTGTCCATTTTCTATATTAATCAAACTGAGGGTGGTGGGGGGGTGGAGCCTATCCCAGTTGGGCGAGAGGCGGGGCACACCTGGACAGGTCCATCACAGCGCAGAATAAAAACACATTTTGCAAATAAGCACTTTATATTAACTTTATACTTCATTCGGTTTCTTGGAGAATCTTCATCAGGCTCGTCTCCATCGGCTGGTTTGCAGTAAATTAACCGTTATGTGGTCAGCAGGTGGCGCTGCAGGTTGTTGTAATATCCGGGGGGAGGAGCTCCACCATCCGGGGGAGGAGCTCCACCATCCGGGGGGAGGAGCTCCATCATCCGGGGGGAAGAGCTCCACCATCCGGGGGAGGAGCTCCACCATCCGGGGGGGAGGAGCTCCATCATCCGGGGGAGGAGCTCCACCATCCGGGGGGAGGAGCTCCACCATCTAGGGGGAGGAGCTCCATCATCCGGGGGAGGAGCTCCACCATCCGGGAGGGAGGAGCTCCATCATCCGGGGGAGGAGCTCCACCATCCGGGGGGGAGGAGCTCCATCATCCGGGGGAGGAGCTCCACCATCCGGGGGGAGGAGCTCCATCATCCAGGGGGAGGAGCTCCATCATCCAGGGGTAGGAGCTCCTCATTCACTTTCCACATTTAACTGTCTTCCCAGTTTGACTTGTTCACCTGTTTGTTCTTCACCTGTTTCTTCTTCACCTGTTTCTTCTTCACCTGGAGACAATAAAGAATTCAGAGTCTGAGAACTGAGAGGAAACCTGTGATTTGTCTCCTCAGCTATGACCTCAGGTCATACTACGTCAAATACTGGACTGAAACCTACAGCAGGCTGCCGGCGGCGAAGAAGCACGAAGAAGAAGTCTGATCACCTGCCTCAGCATCACTGATTTTTATTCTTCTTACTGGATAATTACAACACTTAATTCATTCTAAAGGTCCTGTATGTACTCTGCTTCTTTAATAAAACCCTTAAACCACCTTAAAGTCTTTATTTCACATCCTGTCAAAGACCCGATGGAGTCATGGAGCTTGGGCGCCATCTCAGCTCGGATGTTAGATAAAAAAGGCGTGGACCATTAAAAGTGTAGTTTATTGTGTTAAACTGAACTCAAAAGTCTGATTCAAACAGTCACAAAGAACATCACTCAGCATTTAAAGCTGAGCCTCACCTTAATTCAGATAAAAGGGTTAGAGTTACATCTCGGCTTCATGCCGCCTGCAACCAAATCAGACTCAAAGTAACGCAGAAACCTTTAATTCTGTCCCAACTTGTTCGGATTTCGTTGGTATGTTCCAGCAGTTGCTTTCAGAGCTGGATGGTGTCTCTTTAAACAGTTCTGGATATTTGTGTTATTTTCAGAGGGACACAACACCAACACGAGTGTTCTGTATTTAGCCTGGACCCGGTCCAGTCTGGTCCAGTTTAGCAGCAGAATGTGAGCGGATGAAATTCTATATGAACGCTGCTCCGATCCACAGAAAAGCTGGAACTGAAAGTCATCGGTTTTCATGTTTGGTTCAGTTTATCAGTTCCTGGTAAACATTGAAGAGCTGATTCAGAGGTGTGGGTGGGGCCTGTTTCAGAGGTGTGGGCGGGGCCTATTTCAGAGGTGTGGGCGGAGCCTGAACAGAAGTGTGGACGGGGCCTATTTCAGAGGTGGGTGGAGCCTGATTCAGAGGTGTGGGCGGGGCCTGATCATCGGTGTGGGCGGAGCCTGATCAGAAGTGTGGGCGGGGCCTGATTCAAAGGTGTGGGCGGGGCCTGATTCAGATGTGTAGGCGGAGCCTGATTCAGAGGTGTGGGCGGGGCCTGATTCAGATGTGTAGGCGGAGCCTGATTCAGAGGTGTAGGCGGAGCCTGATTCAGAGGTGTGGGCGGGGCCTGATCAGAGGTATGGGCGGGGCCTGATCAGAGGTGTGGGCGGAGCCTGATCAGACCACTGGTGCTAACCAATGAGATCCCTCCAGGGGCGTGGCCATAGGTGCAAAGGCGAGGAAAGATGGAGCCAAACCAGCTGAACCAACCTTCTGTTGTTGACTCTGATCTCAAGTCAGTCGTCTGCTGATGTCATGTTTGTTCTAAGTTCCTGGTTTAGTATTTAGTTTTCTTTAGTTTCCCCCAATCACCCTCCTCAGTATTTAGTCTCCAGGTTCACTGCCAGATCCTCCCCGTCACTGAAGTCACGGCTCTAATAATTAATCTGCATCCGGGTCCTCCCTTCATCACCACCCGGACAGCTACAGAGTCTGAGCTCCGACTCGCCTGCAAAGCAGCAGGGAAACTTCTTCTCCAACCTCTGAAACTTTAGCTGTGAACCGACTCAAACTGATTATGTCATAATTTAACCAACGCTATTAAAAACAATGCAAGTTGGAAAACCAACGCAAAAATGAGTCCCGTTCATTGAGCCGAGCTGAGGAAAAACTGCAGTTTTACCTCATCCAGAAAATACAGCAAAAACAAATCCAGGTTAGTTTCAACCTTTATTTAACTGACAGTCAAAATCTAAATTCCATCCATCTTCTATTCCTGCTTCATCCGTAGGTCGGGTCGTGGGGGGTGGAGCCTATCCCAGCGGTCAATGGGTGGGAGGCGGGGTCACCTGGACAGGTTCATCATCAGAGGGCCACACAGAGACAAACGAGACAAACACCCAGACTCACTCCTAAGGACAGTTTCACCAGGTAACCTGACAGCATGTTTCTGGACGGTGGGAGAACCCGGAGAACCCGGAGAACCCGGAGAGAACCCGGAGAGAACCCGGAGAACCCGGAGAGAACCCAGGCATATAATAGGGAGAACATGCAGCCACACAGACAGAACCAGCCAGGATTAGAACCTGGAACCTCTGCTGACCACCATGCAGCCCCAAAATCTAAATTCTAACCCTAAAATAAATCACTTTAAACCTGCCGGTTCCCAGTTTTCACTCATCTCAAGGTTTTTAGTTTTTTCTCCCCTTGTCCAGCATTAAAGCAGCAGAACTGTAATCTGAAAACCTTTTATGCCAAACAGGTTTACTTTGCCAGGGGAAGCTTTATGAATGTAAATCAACTGCTTATTTATTTATTTTGTTACAGTATTTGATATAATGTAATAGAACCGAACCGGACCGGGGGACAGAGAAGGAAGAAGAAACAGAACAAAGATAGAAAGAAAAACCAGCTGCTAAACCTGTAAAAACAAAACAGACGACGATCCACAGCCTCCAGCCTTAGAGCCACCAGGAGCACCTGAAAGCAGAGAAAAAACAAACATAGAAACAAACAAAAAACACAAAAAACACAAAAAACACACAAAAATGTGGACCTGTGGCCCTCCTCCTGTGGACCTCCTCCTGTGGACCTCCTCCTGTGGACCTCCTGATGTGGACCTCCTGATGTGGACCTCCTGATGTGGACCTCCTCCTGTGGACCTCCTCCTGTGGACCTCCTGATGTGGACCTCCTGATGTGGACCTCCTCCTGTGGACCTCCTGATGTGGACCTCCTCATGTGGACCTCCTCCTGTGGACCTCCTGATGTGGACCTCCTGATGTGGACCTCCTCCTGTGGACCTCCTCATGTGGACCTGTGGACCTCCTCCTGTGGACCTCCTCCTGTGGACCTGTGGACCTCCTCCTGTGGACCTCCTCCTGTGGACCTGTGGACCTCCTCATGTGGACCTCCTGATGTGGACCTCCTGATGTGGACCTCCTCCTGTGGACCTCCTCCTGTGGACCTGTGGACCTCCTCATGTGGACCTGTGGACCTCCTCATGTGGACCTCCTCCTGTGGACCTCCTCCTGTGGACCTCCTCCTGTGGACCTGTGGACCTCCTCATGTGGACCTCCTGATGTGGACCTCCTGATGTGGACCTCCTCCTGTGGACCTCCTCCTGTGGACCTGTGGACCTCCTCATGTGGACCTGTGGACCTCCTCCTGTGGACCTCCTCCTGTGGACCTCCTCCTGTGGACCTCCTCCTGTGGACCTGTGGACCTCCTCCTGTGGACCTCCTCATGTGGACCTCCTCCTGTGGACCTCCTGATGTGGACCTCCTCATGTGGACCTGTGGACCTCCTCCTGTGGACCTCCTCATGTGGACCTCCTCCTGTGGACCTGTGGACCTCCTCCTGTGGACCTCCTCATGTGGACCTCCTCCTGTGGACCTGTGGACCTCCTCCTGTGGACCTGTGGACCTCCTCCTGTGGACCTCCTCATGTGGACCTCCTCCTGTGGACCTCCTCCTGTGGACCTCCTCATGTGGACCTCCTCCTGTGGACCTGTGGACCTCCTCCTGTGGACCTCCTCATGTGGACCTCCTCCTGTGGACCTCCTGATGTGGACCTCCTCCTGTGGACCTGTGGACCTCCTCCTGTGGACCTGTGGACCTCCTCATGTGGACCTCCTCCTGTGGACCTCCTCCTGTAGACCTCCTCCTGTGGACCTGTGGACCTCCTCCTGTGGACCTCCTCCTGTGGACCTCCTCCTGTGGACCTGTGGACCTCCTCATGTGGACCTGTGGACCTCCTCCTGTGGACCTCCTCCTGTGGACCTCCTCCTGTGGACCTGTGGACCTCCTCATGTGGACCTGTGGACCTCCTCCTGTGGACCTCCTCCTGTGGACCTGTGGCCCTCCTCCTGTGGACCTCCTCCTGTGGACCTCCTCCTGTGGACCTCCTCCTGTGGACCTCCTCCTGTGGACCTGTGGACCTCCTCATGTGGACCTCCTCCTGTGGACCTCCTCCTGTGGACCTCCTCCTGTGGACCTCCTCCTGTGGACCTCCTCCTGTGGACCTGTGGACCTCCTCCTGTGGACCTGTGGACCTCCTCCTGTGGACCTGTGGACCTCCTCCTGTGGACCTGTGGACCTCCTCATGTGGACCTGTGGACCTCCTCATGTGGACCTGTGGACCTCCTCCTGTGGACCTCCTCCTGTGGACCTCCTGATATGGACCTCCTCATATAGACCTGTGGACCTCCTCATGTGGACCTCCTCCTGTGGACCTCCTCCTGTGGACCTCCTGATGTGGACCTCCTCCTGTGGACCTGTGGACCTCCTCATGTGGACCTGTGGACCTCCTCCTGTGGACCTCCTCCTGTGGACCTCCTCCTGTGGACCTGTGGACCTCCTCCTGTGGACCTGTGGACCTCCTCCTGTGGACCTCCTCCTGTGGACCTGTGGACCTCCTCCTGTGGACCTCCTCCTGTGGACCTGTGGACCTCCTCCTGTGGACCTGTGGACCTCCTCCTGTGGACCTCCTCCTGTGGACCTGTGGACCTCCTCCTGTGGACCTCCTGATGAAAAGCCTGCAGCAGATCCAGGTTATCAGCTGCTGCATTAAACTGATTGATTGGGTCCTGGTTCTGCTTTGTTCTGCTGACCCACATGTTCTGCTATGTTCTGCTGACCCACATGTTCTGCTGACCCACATGTTCTGCTTTGTTCTGCTGACCCACATGTTCTGCTGACCCACATGTTCTGCTTTGTTCTGCTGACCCACATGTTCTGCTGACCCACATGTTCTGCTTTGTTCTGCTGACCCACATGTTCTGCTTTGTTCTGCTGACCCACATGTTCTGCTATGTTCTGCTGACCCACATGTTCTGCTATGTTCTGCTGACCCACATGTTCTGCTTTGTTCTGCTGACCCACATGTTCTGCTGACCCACATGTTCTGCTTTGTTCTGCTGACCCACATGTTCTGCTGACCCACATGTTCTGCTTTGTTCTGCTGACCCACATGTTCTGCTTTGTTCTGCTGACCCACATGTTCTGCTTTGTTCTGCTGACCCACATGTTCTGCTGACCCACATGTTCTGCTTTGTTCTGCTGACCCACATGTTCTGCTTTGTTCTGCTGACCCACATGTTCTGCTGACTCAGCTCCAAACTGGTGGTTTGTCCCTTTAATGCTTCAGTCTGTTTCTGCCCCCCCACCCCCGCCCCTGAACAGCTGACAGCAGAAGAAGAAGGCCAGCTGCTTTATTTATAGCAGAGTCTCTCAGAGTCTCAGACCGGATCAGTCCTGCACGCCTCCTCCGCCCGTCATGCCCGGCAGCCAGAACCGAAGCCGGGCCAGAGACCGGAACAACGTCCTGAACCGGCCGGAGTTTCTCTCCCTCAACCAGCCGCCCCGCCGGGAGCAGGCGGCGGGGGAGGGCCGTGGGGCCGGTGGTCCGAGGAGACCCGTGTTCAGACAGCAGAGTCAGCAGGAGGACGCGGGGGGGAGGTAAGGCCCAGAGGCTCCGCCCACTGACATTTAGACCGAAGACCCGATCCTGAAGTTTAAAGCTCAGACTTTACATGTGTACAGGTTCTGGTCTGGGTGCTTCACCTGGTTCTGAGTCCAGAGAGCTGAGTTTCTGTCAAACTGAGCTTCTAACAAACAGAACCGGACTAATTACAAGTAAACATTTCTGCCAACTAATGCTGACCACGTCTGAAGCTTTTAAAGCGGCGTAACCTGAAACTCCAGAGATCCTGTTCTGAGTCCAAAGTCCTTCCAGTTCAGAACCTGCCTGGGAATCCTTGTGTTTTAAGGTTTCCCCACAGTGGCACAGGAAGAACCATCTGTGGAACTGAAGCTCTGCCAGCAGCTGCTCCCTGAGAGCTCGGCTGCTGTTACAGAGGCTGAATGCTGACAAACAGCTGGACGGCTCAAACTAATGCCCCAGAGCATTGTGGGAACTGTAGTGCTCCTAACTCTGGAAAGCTTTTGACCTGTAGCAGACAGGGAGTGACTTTGTATTTAAGATGTTCTGGATTGAGCCGAACAGATAGATAATAAACCCTTCCTGCAGAGGGCCGGTGTGGCTGATCCCAGGGGAGACACCTGCTGAGACTTTCTGTCCTTTTTATCTGGCTGTTTGAGGTGTTAAAGCTGTTCAAACTGATGAAATCTAGGTTTTTTAAATGGAGTCTGGCTGGTCATGTTCAATCAGTGTCTGTGTGTGGCCCTCAGGGGAACCAGAGAGTCCTCTGAGAGGGGGGAGGCAGCAGATGGGGGTCCGAAGGAGGCGTCCCGCTGGCCAGAGCAGGACTGCATTCAGCTGAACCCCAGCTTCAGAGGCATCGCCATCAGCTCCCTGCTCGCCATCGACATAAGCCTGTCCAAGCGTCTGGGCATGTGTGTGGGAACTCACAGCCCCGGGGCCCCGCTGCGCTCCATGGTGACCCTGCTGGCCCTCACAGGACACGCCCTCCCCTGGATCTGTGGGACCCTCATCTGCATCTGGAGGAGCAGCACCCTGGCAGGACAGGAAGTGCTGGTCAACCTGCTGCTGGGTGAGACAGTCTCTGGGTGTCCCACCTGTCTGTCTCTGGGTGTCCCACCCGTCTGTCTCTGGGTGACCTAACCTCCCACCCGTCTGTCTCTGAGTGTCCCACCCGTCTGTCTCTGGGTGTCCCACCCGTCTGTCTCTGGGTGACCTAACCTCCCACCCGTCTGTCTCTGAGTGTCCCACCCGTCTGTCTCTGGGTGTCCCACCCGTCTGTCTCTGGGTGTCCTAACCTCCCACCCGTCTGTCTCTGAGTGTCCCACCCGTCTGTCTCTGGGTGTCCTAACCTCCCACCCGTCTGTCTCTGAGTGTCCCACCCGTCTGTCTCTGGGTGTCCTAACCTCCCACCCGTCTGTCTCTGGCTGTCCTAACCTCCCACCTGTCTGTCTCTGGGTGTCCTAACCTCCCACCCGTCTGTCTCTGAGTGTCCCACCCGTCTGTCTCTGGGTGTCCTAACCTCCCACCCGTCTGTCTCTGGCTGTCCTAACCTCCCACCTGTCTGTCTCTGGGTGTCCTAACCTCCAACCCGTCTGTCTCTGGGTGTCCCACCCGTCTGTCTCTGAGTGTCCCACCCGTCTGTCTCTGGGTGTCCTAACCTCCCACCCGTCTGTCTCTGGGTGTCCCACCTGTCTGTCTCTGGGTGTCCCACCCGTCTGTCTCTGGGTGTCCTAACCTCCCACCTGTCTGTCTCTGGGTGTCCTAACCTCCCACCTGTCTGTCTCTGGGTGACCTAACCTCCCACCCGTCTGTCTCTGGGTGTCCTAACCTCCCACCCGTCTGTCTCTGGGTGTCCTAACCTCCCACCTGTCTGTCTCTGGGTGTCCTAACCTCCCACCCGTCTGTCTCTGGGTGTCCTAACCTCCCACCTGTCTGTCTCTGGGTGTCCTAACCTCCCACCCGTCTGTCTCTGGGTGACCTAACCTCCCACCCGTCTGTCTCTGGGTGTCCTACCCGTCTGTCTCTGGGTGTCCTAACCTCCCACCCGTCTGTCTCTGGGTGTCCCACCCGTCTGTCTCTGGGTGTCCTAACCTCCCACCCGTCTGTCTCTGGGTGTCCCACCTGTCTGTCTCTGGGTGTCCTACCCGTCTGTCTCTGGGTGACCTAACCTCCCACCCGTCTGTCTCTGGGTGTCCTACCCGTCTGTCTCTGGGTGTCCTAACCTCCCACCCGTCTGTCTCTGGGTGTCCCACCTGTCTGTCTCTGGGTGTCCTAACCTCCCACCCGTCTGTCTCTGAGTGTCCTAACCTCCCACCCGTCTGTCTCTGGGTGTCCTAACCTCCCACCCGTCTGTCTCTGGGTGTCCTAACCTCCCACCCGTCTGTCTCTGGGTGTCCTAACCTCCCACCCGTCTGTCTCTGGGTGTCCTAACCTCCCACCCGTCTGTCTCTGGGTGTCCTAACCTCCCACCCGTCTGTCTCTGAGTGTCCTAACCTCCCACCCGTCTGTCTCTGGGTGTCCTAACCTCCCACCTGTCTGTCTCTGAGTGACCTAACCTCCCACCTGTCTGTCTCTGGGTGTCCTAACCTCCCACCTGTCTGTCTCTGGGTGTCCTAACCTCCCACCCGTCTGTCTCTGGCTGTCCTAACCTCCCACCTGTCTGTCTCTGGCTGTCCTAACCTCCCACCTGTCTGTCTCTGGCTGTCCCACCTGTCTGTCTCTGGGTGTCCCACCTGTCTGTCTCTGGGTGTCCCACCCGTCTGTCTCTGGGTGTCCTAACCTCCCACCTGTCTGTCTCTGGGTGTCCTAACCTCCCACCCGTCTGTCTCTGGGTGTCCTAACCTCCCACCTGTCTGTCTCTGGGTGTCCTAACCTCCCACCCGTCTGTCTCTGGCTGTCCTAACCTCCCACCTGTCTGTCTCTGGCTGTCCCACCTGTCTGTCTCTGGGTGTCCCACCTGTCTGTCTCTGGGTGTCCCACCCGTCTGTTTCTGGGTGTCCTAACCTCCCACCTGTCTGTCTCTGGGTGTCCTAACCTCCCACCCGTCTGTCTCTGGGTGTCCTAACCTCCCACCTGTCTGTCTCTGAGTGTCCTAACCTCCCACCTGTCTGTCTCTGGCTGTCCTAACCTCCCACCTGTCTGTCTCTGGCTGTCCCACCTGTCTGTCTCTGGGTGTCCCACCTGTCTGTCTCTGGGTGTCCCACCCGTCTGTCTCTGGGTGTCCTAACCTCCCACCTGTCTGTCTCTGGGTGTCCTAACCTCCCACCCGTCTGTCTCTGGGTGTCCTAACCTCCCACCCGTCTGTCTCTGGGTGTCCTAACCTCCCACCCGTCTGTCTCTGGGTGTCCTAACCTCCCACCCGTCTGTCTCTGGGTGTCCTAACCTCCCACCCGTCTGTCTCTGGGTGTCCTAACCTCCCACCCGTCTGTCTCTGGGTGTCCTAACCTCCCACCCGTCTGTCTGTGGGTGTCCTAACCTCCCACCCGTCTGTCTCTGGGTGTCCTAACCTCCCACCTGTCTGTCTCTGGGTGTCCTAACCTCCCACCCGTCTGTCTCTGGGTGTCCTAACCTCCCACCCGTCTGTCTCTGGGTGTCCTAACCTCCCACCTGTCTGTCTCTGGCTGTCCTAACCTCCCACCCGTCTGTCTCTGGGTGTCCTAACCTCCCACCCGTCTGTCTCTGAGTGTCCTAACCTCCCACCTGTCTGTCTGTGGGTGTCCTAACCTCCCACCCGTCTGTCTCTGGCTGTCCTAACCTCCCACCCGTCTGTCTCTGGGTGTCCTAACCTCCCACCCGTCTGTCTCTGGGTGTCCTAACCTCCCACCCGTCTGTCTCTGGGTGTCCTAACCTCCCACCTGTCTGTCTCTGGGTGTCCTAACCTCCCACCTGTCTGTCTCTGGGTGTCCTAACCTCCCACCCGTCTGTCTCTGGGTGTCCTAACCTCCCACCTGTCTGTCTCTGGGTGTCCTAACCTCCCACCCGTCTGTCTGGCTGTCCCACCTGTCTGTCTCTGGGTGTCCTAACCTCCCACCTGTCTGTCTCTGGGTGTCCTAACCTCCCACCCGTCTGTCTCTGGGTGTCCTAACCTCCCACCCGTCTGTCTCTGGGTGTCCTAACCTCCCACCCGTCTGTCTCTGGGTGTCCTAACCTCCCACCCGTCTGTCTCTGGGTGTCCTAACCTCCCACCTGTCTGTCTCTGGGTGTCCCACCTGTCTGTCTCTGGCTGTCCTAACCTCCCACCCGTCTGTCTCTGGGTGTCCCACCCGTCTGTCTCTGGGTGTCCTAACCTCCCACCCGTCTGTCTCTGGCTGTCCTAACCTCCCACCCGTCTGTCTCTGGGTGTCCTAACCTCCCACCCGTCTGTCTCTGGGTGACCTAACCTCCCACCCGTCTGTCTCTGGGTGTCCCACCTGTCTGTCTCTGGGTGTCCTAACCTCCCACCCGTCTGTCTCTGGGTGTCCTAACCTCCCACCCGTCTGTCTCTGGGTGTCCTAACCTCCCACCCGTCTGTCTCTGGGTGACCTAACCTCCCACCCGTCTGTCTCTGAGTGACCTAACCTCCCACCTGTCTGTCTCTGGGTGTCCTAACCTCCCACCTGTCTGTCTCTGGGTGTCCTAACCTCCCACCCGTCTGTCTCTGGGTGTCCTAACCTCCCACCCGTCTGTCTCTGGGTGTCCTAACCTCCCACCCGTCTGTCTCTGGGTGTCCTAACCTCCCACCTGTCTGTCTCTGAGTGACCTAACCTCCCACCCGTCTGTCTCTGGGTGTCCTAACCTCCCACCCGTCTGTCTCTGAGTGTCCTAACCTCCCACCCGTCTGTCTCTGGGTGTCCTAACCTCCCACCCGTCTGTCTCTGAGTGACCTAACCTCCCACCTGTCTGTCTCTGGGTGTCCTAACCTCCCACCCGTCTGTCTCTGGGTGTCCTAACCTCCCACCCGTCTGTCTCTGAGTGACCTAACCTCCCACCTGTCTGTCTCTGGGTGTCCTAACCTCCCACCCGTCTGTCTCTGGGTGTCCTAACCTCCCACCCGTCTGTCTCTGAGTGTCCTAACCTCCCACCTGTCTGTCTCTGGCTGTCCTAACCTCCCACCTGTCTGTCTCTGGGTGTCCTAACCTCCCACCCGTCTGTCTCTGAGTGTCCTAACCTCCCACCTGTCTGTCTGTGGGTGTCCTAACCTCCCACCCGTCTGTCTCTGGCTGTCCTAACCTCCCACCCGTCTGTCTCTGGGTGTCCTAACCTCCCACCCGTCTGTCTCTGGGTGTCCTAACCTCCCACCTGTCTGTCTCTGGGTGTCCCACCTGTCTGTCTCTGGGTGTCCCACCCGTCTGTCTCTGGGTGTCCTAACCTCCCACCCGTCTGTCTCTGGCTGTCCTAACCTCCCACCTGTCTGTCTCTGGCTGTCCTAACCTCCCACCTGTCTGTCTCTGGGTGTCCTAACCTCCCACCTGTCTGTCTCTGGGTGTCCCACCTGTCTGTCTCTGGGTGTCCCACCCGTCTGTCTCTGGGTGTCCTAACCTCCCACCCGTCTGTCTCTGGCTGTCCTAACCTCCCACCTGTCTGTCTCTGGGTGTCCCACCTGTCTGTCTCTGGGTGTCCCACCTGTCTGTCTCTGGGTGTCCTAACCTCCCACCTGTCTGTCTCTGGGTGTCCTAACCTCCCACCTGTCTGTCTCTGGGTGTCCTAACCTCCCACCTGTCTGTCTCTGGGTGTCCTAACCTCCCACCTGTCTGTCTCTGGGTGTCCCACCTGTCTGTCTCTGGGTGTCCCACCTGTCTGTCTCTGGGTGTCCTAACCTCCCACCTGTCTGTCTCTGGGTGTCCTAACCTCCCACCTGTCTGTCTCTGGGTGTCCCACCCGTCTGTCTCTGGGTGTCCTAACCTCCCACCTGTCTGTCTCTGGGTGTCCCACCTGTCTGTCTCTGGGTGTCCCACCTGTCTGTCTCTGGGTGTCCCACCTGTCTGTCTCTGGGTGTCCCACCCGTCTGTCTCTGGGTGTCCTAACCTCCCACCCGTCTGTCTCTGGCTGTCCTAACCTCCCACCTGTCTGTCTCTGGGTGTCCTAACCTCCCACCCGTCTGTCTCTGGGTGTCCTAACCTCCCACCCGTCTGTCTCTGGGTGACCTAACCTCCCACCCGTCTGTCTCTGGGTGTCCCACCTGTCTGTCTCTGGGTGTCCCACCTGTCTGTCTCTGGGTGTCCCACCCGTCTGTCTCTGGGTGTCCTAACCTCCCACCCGTCTGTCTCTGGCTGTCCTAACCTCCCACCTGTCTGTCTCTGGGTGTCCTAACCTCCCACCCGTCTGTCTCTGGCTGTCCTAACCTCCCACCTGTCTGTCTCTGGGTGTCCCACCCGTCTGTCTCTGGGTGTCCTAACCTCCCACCTGTCTGTCTCTGGGTGTCCCACCTGTCTGTCTCTGGGTGTCCCACCTGTCTGTCTCTGGGTGTCCCACCTGTCTGTCTCTGGGTGTCCCACCCGTCTGTCTCTGGGTGTCCTAACCTCCCACCCGTCTGTCTCTGGCTGTCCTAACCTCCCACCTGTCTGTCTCTGGGTGTCCTAACCTCCCACCCGTCTGTCTCTGGGTGTCCTAACCTCCCACCCGTCTGTCTCTGGCTGTCCTAACCTCCCACCTGTCTGTCTCTGGCTGTCCTAACCTCCCACCTGTCTGTCTCTGGGTGTCCTAACCTCCCACCCGTCTCTCTCTGCAGCCTTGATCCTGGATCTGATGACGGTCGCTGGGATGCAGAAGCTAGTGAAGCGCAAAGGGCCGTGGGACTTACCTCCGGGGTTTTTGGACTACGTTGCCATGGATATGTATTCCTTCCCCGCTGCCCACGCCAGCCGAGCCGTCATGGTGTGCAAGTTCCTGCTGAATCACCTGGTGTTGGCGGTCGGTCTCTCCTCATCACACTTCACCAATTTAACATTTAGTATGAATCAAATGAACTTCTGGACCTGAGGTCTGCCATGATGCTAAAACAGCCTCTGTCCTTCAGGTGCCCCTGAGGATCCTGCTCTACCTGTGGGCGTTGCTGGTGGGCGTGTCCCGGGTGCTGCTGGGTAAACATCACCTGTCGGATGTCAGCTGTGGGTTCGCTCTGGGCTTCTTACATTTCAATTTGGTGGAGTCCGTTTGGCTTGATTCTGCAACCTGTCAGACCCTCATCTCCATCGGCACTCTGCGCTGGAGTCCGCTGGTTTAGAACCGGATCGGACTGGTTCAGAACCGGGTCGGACTGGTTCAGAACCGGGTCAAACCGGTTCAGAACCGAGTCAAACTGGTTCAGAACCGGGTCGGACTGGTTCAGAACCGGGTCGGACCGGTTCAGAACCGGGTCGGACTGGTTCAGAACCGAATCAAACTGGTTCAGAACCGAGTCAAACTGGTTCAGAACCGGGTCGGACTGGTTCAGAACCGGGTCGGACTGGTTTAGAACCGAGTCAAACTGGTTCAGAACCGAGTCAAACTGGTTCAGAACCGGGTCGGACTGGTTCAGAACCGGGTCGGACTGGTTCAGAACCGAATCAAACTGGTTCAGAACCGAGTCAAACTGGTTCAGAACCGGGTCGGACTGGTTCAGAACCGGGTCGGACTGGTTTAGAACCGAGTCAAACTGGTTCAGAACCGGGTCGGACTGGTTCAGAACCGGGTCGGACCGGTTCAGACAGGAGTAAGACTGCTACAGACTAATGCCGTGCAGTTTGGACTGATTTTCACGGATACTATTGGATGGCCCTGCCTGCCAGACCTTTCCACCAATCAGCACTTTGAACTGGATTCTTCTGGTTTAAACTGAGCTGAACCGATTCAGAGTGGTTTTAAATGGAATAGGCCTGTGTAAATTGATTAATGTCTGATTAGGATTGTTCTGCTGGGTTTATGATGGCTACAGATTGGTAGACTGTTCCGATTTTAAGTGTCTGTACAGTCAGTATACAGTACAGGCTGCTGTTGCCATGGTCACTTCAGTAAACACCATTGTGGCGTGTGAACATGGGCGTGATGTCATCAATGATCAACTGCGCATGCGGGTCACTTCAGCAACACGAGCTGTTCACACAGAAACCAGATAATTCAGATAAGAAGCTGCCAAACCTCTTAAAATCAGCAGTTTGCGAGCGCCACCCGGTGGAAGGATGGAGAAGCTGGAGAAGATGGAGAAGGACTGAAAGGTGGATGAATGAAAGGTGGAGGACTGAAAGGTGGAGGACTGAAAGGTGGATGAATGAAAGGTGGATGAATGAAAGGTGGAGGACTGAAAGGTGGAGGACTGAAAGGTGGATGAATGAAAGGTGGAGGACTGAAAGGTGGATGAATGAAAGGTGGAGGACTGAAAGGTGGAGGACTGAAAGGTGGAGGAATGAAAGGTGGAGGACTGAAAGGTGGAGGACTGAAAGGTGGAGGAATGAAAGGTGGATGAATGAAAGGTGGAGGAATGAAAGGTGGATGAATGAAAGGTGGAGGACTGAAAGGTGGATGAATGAAAGGTGGATGAATGAAAGGTGGAGGACTGAAAGGTGGAGGACTGAAAGGTGGAGGACTGAAAGGTGGATGAATGAAAGGTGGAGGACTGAAAGGTGGAGGACTGAAAGGTGGATGAATGAAAGGTGGATGAATGAAAGGTGGAGGACTGAAAGGTGGAGGACTGAAAGGTGGATGAATGAAAGGTGGAGGAATGAAAGGTGGATGAATGAAAGGTGGATGAATGAAAGGTGGATGAATGAAAGGTGGAGGACTGAAAGGTGGAGGACTGAAAGGTGGATGAATGAAAGGTGGAGGACTGAAAGGTGGATGAATGAAAGGTGGAGGACTGAAAGGTGGATGAATGAAAGGTGGATGAATGAAAGGTGGAGGACTGAAAGGTGGAGGACTGAAAGGTGGATGAATGAAAGGTGGATGAATGAAAGGTGGAGGACTGAAAGGTGGATGAATGAAAGGTGGAGGACTGAAATGTGGATGAATGAAAGGTGGAGGACTGAAAGGTGGATGAATGAAAGGTGGAGGACTGAAAGGTGGATGAATGAAAGGTGGAGGACTGAAAGGTGGATGAATGAAAGGTGGAGGACTGAAAGGTGGATGAATGAAAGGTGGATGAATGAAAGGTGGAGGACTGAAAGGTGGAGGACTGAAGGGTGGATGAATGAAAGGTGGATGAATGAAAGGTGGATGAATGAAAGGTGGAGGACTGAAAGGTGGATGACTGAAAGGTGGAGGACTGAAAGGTGGAGGACTGAAAGGTGGATGAATGAAAGGTGGAGGACTGAAAGGTGGATGACTGAAAGGTGGAGGACTGAAAGGTGGAGGACTGAAAGGTGGAGGACTGAAAGGTGGATGAATGAAAGGTGGAGGACTGAAAGGTGGATGAATGAAAGGTGGAGGACTGAAAGGTGGATGAATGAAAGGTGGATGAATGAAAGGTGGAGGACTGAAAGGTGGATGAATGAAAGGTGGATGAATGAAAGGTGGAGGACTGAAAGGTGGATGAATGAAAGGTGGATGACTGAAAGGTGGAGGACTGAAAGGTGGATGAATGAAAGGTGGAGGACTGAAAGGTGGATGAATGAAAGGTGGATGAATGAAAGGTGGAGGACTGAAAGGTGGATGAATGAAAGGTGGATGACTGAAAGGTGGAGGACTGAAAGGTGGATGAATGAAAGGTGGATGAATGAAAGGTGGAGGACTGAAAGGTGGATGACTGAAAGGTGGAGGACTGAAAGGTGGATGAATGAAAGGTGGAGGACTGAAAGGTGGATGAATGAAAGGTGGATGAATGAAAGGTGGAGGACTGAAAGGTGGATGAATGAAAGGTGGAGGAAGGAAAGGTGGAGGACTGAAAGGTGGAGGTTGGGTTTCGTAGAAAACAGGGATTTTAAATGTTGGTTCGGTGGGAAAAAGCTGCCATTGAAGATATTTGTTTACTTTTGTTCATCAAAGTGAAACTCAGGATTTTTACTGGACAGAATTACTTTAAAGGTTTGTATTTTTCAGCTGATAAAATGTTTCCCTGTAAATTCCTGGATGTTTTCAACAGTTTCCTGCTAACATTAAAGACATAAACTTTGTCTGTTTAAACAGTAAAACTGATTTTTAAAGTGTCGTTATGCTACTTTTTATTATTATTTAATAATATAAGTTATTTTGAGAAGCTCCTGAATAATTATCAGAGCAAACAGATGTGATCTTAGCTTTGAACACGTGTTCGGCTCAGCTTATATCTTTATCATTTCATGCAAAAACAAACTCCTGTTGGTGAAACTGCTGCTGTTCAGATGTTAGCTGTGGAGTCGACCTCAGAGGAACAATCACAGGTCTGTTCTGCAGTGAAGTCTGAACATCTGGCTGAACATCTGGCTGAACTCTACGGGTTCCCTTCTTCTAGCCTGAGGCCCAGAGCCCCGTGTTAGCCTGAAGTTTCTGAAGCTCTGTTCCTGACTTCCTGCTTTTGGGTCCTAACTGCACCGTCACAGACAGCCTGTGATCGGAGGTGCTTTTACCTTGTTGTGCTCCCAGTCCCATGGTGACAGCTGTGTATTTCAGGTAGAACACTGATGCATTTCTCAGGCTCCACCACTGCAGCTTTGAATTATTCGCCTCATTATCCGTCCCGTATTGGACCTTCATGCAACTGGTTTCATGCTGCCTAAAAGGAGCCTGTCTCTTTAAGACGCTTTTATCCAAAGTGACCTACAGGTAGGGTAAGGGGGTCTTGCCTAAGGACCCCTGCTGGAGGTCGTACCTTTCATGCAGGCGTTGATGAGGTAAACGCGCCGTAACTCTCAGAAACTAACCCGCTCACCCCGAGGCTCGCCCGTCCATCACAGCGCCACAAGCATCCATTCCAGTCACTCTCTGTGTGGGGCAGCTGCTGAACTCACCGAAGGAGGCTGAGCTCCTGCTGAGCCTCCACCCTGAAGACAGACTGTGAACACAGGGGTTCAAACTGGGCTGAGAGCCGCCTTAATTAAACCAACAGGTGTCTCAGACATCTGAAGACCTCAGAAAGTTGAGTCAGATTGTTCAAATAAAAGGCAGCGTCAGCACAATCCCTTCACTGGAAGACCAAGAACAAGCTGCAGAAGCTTCATCTGACCCAGTTATTTAGTCTACTTATGTTATCTTAAAGTCTTTAAGGTCATCTGTGCAGTATGAGCAGAGTGGAAAAGTACAAACTCTCTGAGGATGATTAGTAAAATACAGAATATTAATACATAATGTCTAAGAACAAAGGCAATTATAACAGCAAAATGTGTCAACTTTAAGTGTTTTAATATATAAAAATAGGATATAAGTGGCAGATTTACAACTGCTGCACAGAACACTTTTCGAACATCAAAAAGTACCAAACTTTACTGTAATTTTTTCAATTTAAAGAAATATTCAGGTTTCATGTTCCAGGTTCAGCTCATAATTCTCAGTCTCCTTAAAAACTCTGAAGATGAAAGAATCAAACCATAAAAAGAACCTTCTGAACTGAACAGAAACAGTTGAACTGAACAGAAACAGCTGAACTGAACAGGAACAGTTGAACTGAACAGAAACAGTTGAACTGAATAGAAACAGTTGAACTGAAAAGAAACAGCTGAACTGAATAGAAACAGTTGAACTGAACAGAAACAGCTGAACTGAACAGGAACAGTTGAACTGAACAGAAAAAGCTGAACTGAACAGAAAAAGTTGAACTGAACAGAAACAGCTGAACTGAACAGGAACCGTTGAACTGAACAGAAACAGTTGAACTGAACAGAAACAGCTGAACTGAACAGAAACAGCTGAACTGAACAGAAACAGTTGAACTGAACAGAAAGAGTTGAACTGGACCGAAACAGTTGAACTGAACAGAAACAGCTGAACTGTTGAACTGAACAGTTGAACTGAACAGAAACAGCTGAACTGAACAGAAACAGCTGAACTGTACAGAAACAGCTGAACTGAACAGGAACCGTTGAACTGAAAAGAAACAGTTGAACTGAACATAAACAGCTGAACTGAACAGAAACAGCTGAACTGAACAGAAACAGTTGAAATGAACATAAACAGTTGAACTGAATAGAAAGAGTTGAACTGGACCGAAACAGTTGAACTGAAAAGAAACAGCTGAACTGAACAGAAACAGCTGAACTGAACAGGAACAGTTGAACTGAACAGAAACAGTTGAACTGAACAAAAAAAGTTCAAATGGACGGAATCAGTTGAACTGAACAGGAACAGTTGAACTGAACAGGAACAGCTGAACTGAACAGAAAAAGTTCAAATGGACGGAATCAGTTGAACTGAACAGAAACAGTTGAACTGAACAAAAAAAGCTGAACTGAACAGAAACAGCTGAACTGAACAGAAAAAGTTCAAATGGACGGAATCAGTTGAACTGAACAGAAACAGTTGAACTGAACAGAAACAGCTGAACTGAACATAAACAGTTGAACTGAACAGAAACAGCTGAACTGAACAGGAACAGTTGAACTGAAAAGAAACAGCTGAACTGAAGAGAAACAGTTGAACTGAACAGAAACAGCTGAACTGAACAGAAACAGCTGAACTGAAAAGAAACAGCTGAACTGAAGAGAAACAGTTGAACTGAACAGAAACAGCTGAACTGAACAGGAACAGTTGAACTGAAAAGAAACAGCTGAACTGAAGAGAAACAGTTGAACTGAACAGAAACAGCTGAACTGAACAGGAACAGTTGAACTGAACAGAAAAAGCTGAACTGAACACAAACAGTTGAACTGAACAGAAACAGTTGAACTGAACAGAAACAGTTGAACTGAACATAAACAGTTGAACTGAACATAAACAGTTGAACTGAACAGGAACAGTTGAACTGAACAGGAACAGTTGAACTGAACAGGAACAGTTGAACTGAACAGAAACAGCTGAACTGAACAGAAACAGTTGAACTGAACATAAACAGTTGAACTGAATAGAAACAGTTGAACTGAACATAAACAGTTGAACTGAATAGAAACAGTTGAACTGAACATAAACAGTTGAACTGAACAGAAACAGTTGAAATGAACAGAAACAGTGAGGACAGACGGGTGGGGACAGACGTCATAGTGACATCATCAGTCAGTTAAGACACATCCGGATTATTTTCATGATTTTATCCAAAAACAGAAAAGTTTGTTTTTGACAATAAAAGTCTGAACAGAAATGCAACACATGGGAGCTTTTATTGTGAAAGAGAGGGACAGGAAGTGCAGATTTAAGATGATTTAAAGCCTCCAAGAAGATTTATTCATTTAAATATAAGTTCATGTGGTCCTTCGGGTTCCTGCTCTGCCGGGTCAGAACAGTGAACCCGACCCTTGAACAGAACCCAGTCAAAATCTGACACTTTGGTTCTGTGTGTTCAGCCAATGGAGGGTTCTGAAGATGGCGAGGTCCACCTCCTCCACCTCCTCCGGCCCCATCAGAGCAGTGAGATAAACGGATCAATGATTCGGCCGTTCAGATGGACCTAAAGAACCGGTCCAGTTGAGTTCTGGACCTGCTGGTCTCCGTCTGTCTAACAGTCACTTTTCCAAAGTTTGATGGTTTTGTCGTTTTCCAGCGCGGCCGAGGCGATGATGTTTTCTGTTGGATGACAGGCGGTGGAAATCACCACATCTGCTGAGACAGAACCAGACAGAGTTCTGAGTGGGTCAGAACCAGAACCACCACAGCTGAGGCCTCAGTAACATGTTGAGCTCACACCTGTGTGTCCCTGCAGTTTCTGCACGATCTCTTTGGTCTGCAGGTTCCAGATGTAAACCAGGCTGTCCTCAGAACCGGACACGATCCACTGAGGGAGAGGTCAGAGACTGACAGGTCAGAGACTGACAGGTCAGAGGTCAGAGACTGACAGGTCAGAGGTCGGAGACTGACAGGTCAGAGACTGACAGGTCAGAGGTCAGAGACTGACAGGTCAGAGGTCAGAGACTGACAGGTCAGAGACTGACAGGTCAGAGGTCAGAGACTGACAGGTCAGAGGTCGGAGACTGACAGGTCAGAGGTCAGAGACTGACAGGTCAGAGACTGACAGGTCAGAGACTGACAGGTCAGAGGTCAGAGACTGACAGGTCAGAGGTCGGAGACTGACAGGTCAGAGGTCAGAGACTGACAGGTCAGAGACTGACAGGTCAGAGACTGACAGGTCAGAGACTGACAGGTCAGAGGTGGGAGACTGACAGGTCAGAGGTCAGAGACTGACAGGTCAGAGGTCAGAGACTGACAGGTCAGAGACTGATAGGTCAGAGGTCAGAGACTGACAGGTCAGAGACTGACAGGTCAGAGGTCAGAGACTGACAGGTCAGAGGTGGGAGACTGACAGGTCAGAGGTCAGAGACTGACAGGTCAGAGACTGATAGGTCAGAGGTCAGAGACTGACAGGTCAGAGACTGACAGGTCAGAGGTCAGAGACTGACAGGTCAGAGACTGATAGGTCAGAGGTCAGAGACTGACAGGTCAGAGACTGACAGGTCAGAGGTCAGAGACTGACAGGTCAGAGGTCAGAGACTGACAGGTCAGAGGTCAGAGACTGACAGGTCAGAGACTGATAGGTCAGAGGTCAGAGACTGACAGGTCAGAGACTGACAGGTCAGAGGTCAGAGACTGACAGGTCAGAGACTGACAGGTCAGAGACTGATAGGTCAGAGGTCAGAGACTGACAGGTCAGAGACTGACAGGTCAGAGGTCAGAGACTGACAGGTCAGAGGTCAGAGACTGACAGGTCAGAGACTGACAGGTCAGAGACTGATAGGTCAGAGGTCAGAGACTGACAGGTCAGAGACTGACAGGTCAGAGACTGACAGGTCAGAGGTCAGAGACTGACAGGTCAGAGGTCAGAGACTGACAGGTCAGAGACTGACAGGTCAGAGACTGATAGGTCAGAGGTCAGAGACTGACAGGTCAGAGACTGACAGGTCAGAGGTCAGAGACTGACAGGTCAGAGACTGATAGGTCAGAGGTCAGAGACTGACAGGTCAGAGACTGACAGGTCAGAGGTCAGAGACTGAAAGGTCAGAGGTCAGAGACTGACAGGTCAGAGACTGACAGGTCAGAGGTCAGAGACTGAAAGGTCTGCACATGCTCAGTAAGTCTCTCACTCTCACCTTTCCTCCTGTGACGGAGAAGTTGGCGAAGATGCAGTACTTCTCATTCTTATGACCCGAGTACGTCTTCAGACACTGAAAAGAGAGACAGGTGAGAACAGGACAGACGGGTGGAGACAGACGGGTGAGAACAGGACAGACGGGTGGAGACAGACGGGTGAGGACAGACGGGTGAGAACAGGACGGACGGGTGGGGAAAGATGGGTGGAGACAGACGGGTGGGGACAGATGGGTGGAGACAGACGGGTGGGGACAGACGGGTGGAGACAGACGGGTGGGGACAGATGGGTGGGGACAGACGGGTGGGGACAGACGGGTGGAGACAGACGGGTGAGAACAGGACAGACGGGTGGAGACAGACGGGTGGGGACAGACGGGTGGAGACAGACGGGTGGGGACAGATGGGTGGGGACAGACGGGTGGAGACAGACGGGTGAGAACAGGACAGACGGGTGGAGACAGACGGGTGGGGACAGACGGGTGGGGACAGACGGGTGAGAACAGGACAGACGGGTGGAGACAGACGGGTGAGGACGGACGGGTGGAGACAGACGGGTGGGGACAGATGGGTGGGGACAGACGGGTGGGGACAGACGGGTGGAGACAGACGGGTGAGAACAGGACAGACGGGTGGAGACAGACGCGTGGGGACAGACGGGTGGAGACAGACGGGTGAGAACAGGACGGACGGGTGGGGACAGATGGGTGGGGACAGACGGGTGGGGACAAACGGGTGGAGACAGACGGGTGGAGACAGACGGGTGAGAACAGGACAGACGGGTGGGGACAGACGGGTGGGGACAGACGGGTGAGAACAGGACGGACGGGTGGAGACAGACGGGTGGGGACAGATGGGTGGGGACAGACGGGTGGAGACAGACGGGTGAGAACAGGACAGACGGGTGGGGACAGACGGGTGGGGACAGACGGGTGGAGACGGGTGAGGACAGACGGGTGGAGACAGACGGGTGGGGACAGACGGGTGGGGACAGACGGGTGGAGACAGACGGGTGGGGACAGACGGGTGGGGACAGATGGGTGGGGACAGACGGGTGGGGACAGACGGGTGGAGACAGACGGGTGAGAACAGGACAGACGGGTGGAGACAGACGGGTGGGGACAGACGGGTGGAGACAGACGGGTGGGGACAGACGGGTGGGGACAGATGGGTGGGGACAGACGGGTGGGGACAGACGGGTGGAGACAGACGGGTGAGAACAGGACAGACGGGTGGAGACAGACGGGTGGGGACAGACGGGTGGAGACAGACGGGTGAGAACAGGACAGACGGGTGGGGACAGACGGGTGAGAACAGGACAGACGGGTGGGGACAGACGGGTGAGAACAGACGGGTGGAGACAGACGGGTGGAGACAGACGGGTGGGGACAGACGGGTGGAGACAGACGGGTGGGGACAGGCGGGTGGGGACAGACAGGTGAGAACAGACGGGTGGAGACAGACGGGTGGAGACAGACGGGTGGGGACAGACGGGTGGAGACAGACGGGTGGGGACAGACGGGTGGGGACAGACGGGTGGAGACAGACGGGTGGGGACAGGCGGGTGGGGACAGACGGGTGAGAACAGACGGGTGGAGACAGACGGGTGGAGACAGACGGGTGGGGACAGACGGGTGGGGACAGGCGGGTGGGGACAGGCGGGTGGGGACAGGCGGGTGAGAACAGGACAGACGGGTGGGGACAGACGGGTGGAGACAGACGGGTGGGGACAGACGGGTGGAGACAGACGGGTGGGGACAGACGGGTGGGGACAGACGGGTGGGGACAGACGGGTGAGAACAGACGGGTGGAGACAGACGGGTGGGGACAGACGGGTGGAGACAGACGGGTGGGGACAGACGGGTGGGGACAGACGGGTGGGGACAGACGGTACCTTTCCTTTGCTGTAGTCCCACAGCTTCAGCGTGCTGGAAAACAATGAACTCGGTTACAGAAGCTCTGACATCATCTGGTTCAGATAAAAAGGTTCTGGTTTTTATTTGACTTTAACACGGGAACCGGAGCTACGACAGCTTCAAGTTGGTAGAATAAATATTTATCACGGGAGGCGGGGAGCGATCACTGAAGCCAACTGTGGGAGTTAGCAGAACCGAGCCCTGGTACCACCACCAAACGAAGTGAGGTCCATGTCCCACACGGACCTCCAAAGAGAACTGGGGGTATTTTATCAATTCAAGCATGGGCAAAAACCAAAACGGGCTCAGACCCCAGAGGGTTAAAGCATTATTGGACCCTGACAGTCCGGATCCAACTGGCCTCTGGTCCGTTTCATATCTGCAGCGGAATAAAGACACCGAGTGATACTGACTTGTCCAGCGTAGCAGCCAGGATGTATTTTCCATTTGGAGAGAACTTGACAAAAGACACGGGAGGGTTGTCGTCATCTGAGGAAACAGAGTCATGTTAGAGGGGGAGGAGCCACGACTGACCGCTGACATCATCACGCAGGAGGGTCCACTCACCAATCAGGGTCTTCAGACACTGTCCTGAGGCGGTGTCCCAGATACGGCTGCAGACAGACAGGCAGAGAGACAGACAGGCAGAGAGAGAGACAGGAAGAGAGACAGGCAGAGAGAGAGACAGGCAGAGAGACAGACAGGCAGAGAGAGAGACAGGAAGAGAGAGAGACAGGAAGACAGAGAGAGAGACAGGCAGAGAGACAGACAGGCAGAGAGAGAGACAGGCAGAGAGACAGACAGGAAGAGAGAGAGACAGGAAGAGAGACAGGCAGGAAGAGAGACAGGCAGGCAGAGAGACAGACAGGCAGAGAGACAGACAGGCAGAAAGAGAGACAGGCAGAGAGAGAGAGAAAGATAGAGAGACAGACAGGCAGAGAGACAGACAGGAAGAGAGACAGAGAGACAGGCAGAGAGACAGGCAGAGAGACAGGCAGAGAGAGAGACAGGCAGAGAGAGAGACAGGAAGAGAGAGAGAGAAAGATAGAGAGACAGACAGGCAGAGAGACAGGAAGAGAGAGAGACAGGCAGAGAGAACGAGAGACAGGCAGAGAGAGAGACAGACAGGCAGAGAGACAGACAGGCAGAGAGACAGGCAGAGAGACAGACAGGCAGAGAGAGAGACAGGCAGAGAGAGAGATAGGAAGAGAGACAGAGAGACAGGCAGACAGACAGACAGGCAGAGAGACAGACAGGCAGACAGGCAGAGAGACAGACAGGCAGAGAGACAGACAGGCAGAGAGAGAGACAGGCAGAGAGACAGACAGGAAGAGAGAGAGACAGGAAGAGAGACAGGCAGGAAGAGAGACAGGCAGGCAGAGAGACAGACAGGCAGAGAGACAGACAGGCAGAAAGAGAGACAGGCAGAGAGAGAGAGAAAGATAGAGAGACAGACAGGCAGAGAGACAGACAGGAAGAGAGACAGAGAGACAGGCAGAGAGACAGGCAGAGAGACAGGCAGAGAGAGAGACAGGCAGAGAGAGAGACAGGAAGAGAGAGAGAGAAAGATAGAGAGACAGACAGGCAGAGAGACAGGAAGAGAGAGAGACAGGCAGAGAGAACGAGAGACAGGCAGAGAGAGAGACAGACAGGCAGAGAGACAGACAGGCAGAGAGACAGGCAGAGAGACAGACAGGCAGAGAGAGAGACAGGCAGAGAGAGAGATAGGAAGAGAGACAGAGAGACAGGCAGACAGACAGACAGGCAGAGAGACAGACAGGCAGACAGGCAGAGAGACAGACAGGCAGAGAGACAGACAGGCAGAGAGAGAGACAGGCAGAGAGAGAGAAAGATAGAGAGACAGACAGGCAGAGAGACAGGCAGAGAGAGAGACAGGCAGACAGAGAGAGAGACAGACAGAGAGAGAGACAGGCAGGTGAACATCGGTCTTCATTCTGGGTTCAGTGTGTTTGAGGGAGACGTACCAGAGACCATCGTAGCTGCTGGAGACGATCAGGGAGCCGTCTCTGTTGAAGTGAACCTGAAGACACAGAGACAGACAGGGTCAGAGGTCAGAGTTCACAGCAGAGCCAGGGTCAGAGGTCAGGACTTACAGCAGAGACGGGGTCAGAGGTCAGAGATTACAGCAGAGAAGGGGTCAGAAGTCAGCGATTACAGCAGAGACGGGGTCAGAGGTCAGGATTAACAGCAGAGACGGGGTCAGAGGTCAGGATTTACAGCAGAGACGGGGTCAGAGGTCAGGATTAACAGCAGAGACGGGGTCAGAGGTCAGGATTTACAGCAGAGACGGGGTCAGAGGTCAGGATTAACAGCAGAGACGGGGTCAGAGGTCAGGACTTATAGCAGAGACGGGGTCAGAGGTCAGAGATTACAGCAGAGACGGGGTCAGAGGTCAGGACTTACAGCAGAGACGGGGTCAGAGGTCAGGACTTACAGCAGAGACGGGGTCAGAGGTCAGGACTTACAGCAGAGACGGGGTCAGAGGTCAGGACTCACAGCAGAGACGGGGTCAGAGGTCAGGACTCACAGCAGAGACGGGGTCAGAGGTCAGGACTTACAGCAGAGACGGGGTCAGAGGTCAGGACTTACAGCAGAGACGGGGTCAGAGGTCAGAGATTACAGCAGAGACGGGGTCAGAGGTCAGAGATTACAGCAGAGACGGGGTCAGAGGTCAGAGATTACAGCAGAGACGGGGTCAGAGGTCAGAGATTACAGCAGAGACGGGGTCAGAGGTCAGGACTTATAGCAGAGACGGGGACAGAGGTCAGGACTTACAGCAGAGACGGGGTCAGAGTGAGCCGGCAGAGTCTTCAGGCACTTTCCTGTCTTCACGTCCCAGATACGAACACTTTCATCAAACTGTGGAGACAAAACCAGGGAGACGGTTTAACCAGGACCAGAACTGATCAGAACCAGGACCAAAGCGGACCAGGTCCATGTTTAACTGCTTACCGATCCAGACACCACCAGGTTGGACTGAGGGTTGAAGTTACAGCAGAACACATAGTTACTGTGACCCTTCAGCGTCTTCAGACACTTCCCCTGGAGAGACACACAGAACACAGTCGGTCCAGGCCCAGGTTCCAAGTTCTGGTCCCACATTATAGTTCTGGGCCTTACAGAATTGTTGTCCCAGATCTTCAGGGTTTTATCATCAGAGGCAGAGACCAGCAGGTTGGAGTCTGAGGACCAGGAGACATCAGAGATACCCTGCACACAGAAAACCGGGATCAGAACCAGAACCTCCGACCCCAGCTGACACGGGTCAGAACTTAGAACCAGGACTAGGAGGAGGGCTTCTCACCAGCTTATGTCCCACGATGGATTTCTCAAATTTCCCATCGTACGCTCCCCAGATCTTTATGAGCTTGTCAGCAGCTGCACAGAGATGTTACCATGGTTACCGCATCATCATCATCAGTGTGGGGCTGTGGTGTGTTCAGGAGTGGTTGGAACAAACATGCTCTGACCCAGTGTCAACAGTGAGAACTGATTCTGATGGTGTGGCCACCAGGTGCATGATGGGAAATAACCTCAGAAGAATCTGGCCACCAGGTGCATGATGGGAAATAACCTCAGAAGAATCTGGCCACCAGGTGCATGATGGGAAATAACCTCAGAAGAATCTGGCCACCAGGTGCATGATGGGAAATAACCTCAGAAGAATCTGGCCACCAGGTGCATGATGGGAAATAATGTGTGTGGTCTGTGCTAAAGCTTCAGTCTGAGACTGTGCAGATGTCAGGGTGTCGGGTCAAGTCTCGGCTTCAGCCGCATGTCTGACCTGGTTCTGTTCGTTTGTGATGTCACCAGCTGTCACACGTGGCTGCAGCCGTGTGCATGAGCGCCAGGTCAAAGTTCGGGCGTGCATGTTTGTGTCTGTGGGCGGCGCCTTACAGGAGCTGGCGAGCCACTCCCCGCTGGGGCTGAACTTCACTGAGGAGACGGCCTTGGTGTGTCCGGCCAGCGTGAACTTCACCGTGTAGCTTGGTTTGGTCGGGTTAGCCTGGAAGCACAATGATCCAGAACCTTTCAGAACACAGACAGACAAAGCCTAGCATCCAGAACCCGGTCCAGTTAAAGGAACAGAAGCTTTTTCAAACATTTCTTTGGTTCAGAGTTCAGGAGCTACAACCTGAAAAATACCCCGTTTACATGCTGACCCGGGCCCAGGTCCGGGTCCTGGGGTGGTTCTGACTGAAGGCGTTTACATGCTGACCCGGGCCCAGGCCCAGGTCCTGGGGTGGTTCTGACTGAAGGCGTTTACATGCTGACCTGGGCCCAGGTCCTGGGGTGGTTCTGACTGAAGGCGTTTACATGCTGACCCGGGCCCAGGTCCAGGTCCTGGGGTGGTTCTGACTGAAGGCGTTTACATGCTGACCCGGGCCCAGGCCCAGGTCCTGGGGTGGTTCTGACTGAAGGCGTTTACATGCTGACCCGGGCCCAGGTCCTGGGGTGGTTCTGACTGAAGGCGTTTACATGCTGACCCGGGCCCAGGTCCTGGGGTGGTTCTGACTGAAGGCGTTTACATGCTGACCCGGGCCCAGGTCCTGGGGTGGTTCTGACTGAAGGCGTTTACATGCTGACCCGGGCCCAGGCCCAGGTCCTGGGGTGGTTCTGACTGAAAGCGTTTACATGCTGACCCGGGCCCAGGTCCTGGGGTGGTTCTGACTGAAGGCGTTTACATGCTGACCCGGGCCCAGGTCCTGGGGTGGTTCTGACTGAAGGTGTTTACATGCTGACCCGGGCCCAGGTCCTGGGGTGGTTCTGACTGAAGGCGTTTACATGCTGACCCGGGCCCAGGTCCTGGGGTGGTTCTGACTGAAGGCGTTTACATGCTGACCCGGGCCCAGGTCCTGGGGTGGTTCTGACTGAAGGCGTTTACATGCTGACCCGGGCCCAGGTCCTGGGGTGGTTCTGACTGAAGGCGTTTACATGCTGACCCGGGCCCAGGCCCAGGTCCTGGGGTGGTTCTGACTGAAGGCGTTTACATGCTGACCCGGGCCCAGGCCCAGGTCCTGGGGTGGTTCTGACTGAAGGCGTTTACATGCTGACCCGGGCCCAGGTCCTGGGGTGGTTCTGACTGAAGGCGTTTACATGCTGACCCGGGCCCAGGTCCTGGGGTGGTTCTGACTGAAGGCGTTTACATGCTGACCCGGGCACAGGCCCAGGTCCGGGGGTGGTTCTGACTGAAGGCGTTTACATGCTGACCCGGGCCCAGGTCCGGGGGTGGTTCTGACTGAAGGCGTTTACATGCTGACCCGGGCCCAGGTCCTGGGGTGGTTCTGACTGAAGGCGTTTACATGCTGACCCGGGCCCAGGTCCAGGTCCTGGGGTGGTTCTGACTGAAGGCGTTTACATGCTGACCCGGGCCCAGGCCCAGGTCCTGGGGTGGTTCTGACTGAAGGCGTTTACATGCTGACCCAGGTCCGGGTCCTGGGGTGGTTCTGACTGAAGGCGTTTACATGCTGACCCGGGCCCAGGCCCAGGTCCTGGGGTGGTTCTGACTGAAGGCGTTTACATGCTGACCTGGGCCCAGGTCCTGGGGTGGTTCTGACTGAAGGCGTTTACATGCTGACCCGGGCCCAGGTCCAGGTCCTGGGGTGGTTCTGACTGAAGGCGTTTACATGCTGACCCGGGCCCAGGCCCAGGTCCTGGGGTGGTTCTGACTGAAGGCGTTTACATGCTGACCCGGGCCCAGGTCCTGGGGTGGTTCTGACTGAAGGCGTTTACATGCTGACCCGGGCCCAGGTCCTGGGGTGGTTCTGACTGAAGGCGTTTACATGCTGACCCGGGCCCAGGTCCTGGGGTGGTTCTGACTGAAGGCGTTTACATGCTGACCCGGGCCCAGGCCCAGGTCCTGGGGTGGTTCTGACTGAAAGCGTTTACATGCTGACCCGGGCCCAGGTCCTGGGGTGGTTCTGACTGAAGGCGTTTACATGCTGACCCGGGCCCAGGTCCTGGGGTGGTTCTGACTGAAGGTGTTTACATGCTGACCCGGGCCCAGGTCCTGGGGTGGTTCTGACTGAAGGCGTTTACATGCTGACCCGGGCCCAGGTCCTGGGGTGGTTCTGACTGAAGGCGTTTACATGCTGACCCGGGCCCAGGTCCTGGGGTGGTTCTGACTGAAGGCGTTTACATGCTGACCCGGGCCCAGGTCCTGGGGTGGTTCTGACTGAAGGCGTTTACATGCTGACCCGGGCCCAGGCCCAGGTCCTGGGGTGGTTCTGACTGAAGGCGTTTACATGCTGACCCGGGCCCAGGCCCAGGTCCTGGGGTGGTTCTGACTGAAGGCGTTTACATGCTGACCCGGGCCCAGGTCCTGGGGTGGTTCTGACTGAAGGCGTTTACATGCTGACCCGGGCCCAGGTCCTGGGGTGGTTCTGACTGAAGGCGTTTACATGCTGACCCGGGCACAGGCCCAGGTCCGGGGGTGGTTCTGACTGAAGGCGTTTACATGCTGACCCGGGCCCAGGTCCGGGGGTGGTTCTGACTGAAGGCGTTTACATGCTGACCCGGGCCCAGGTCCTGGGGTGGTTCTGACTGAAGGCGTTTACATGCTGACCCGGGCCCAGGTCCAGGTCCTGGGGTGGTTCTGACTGAAGGCGTTTACATGCTGACCCGGGCCCAGGCCCAGGTCCTGGGGTGGTTCTGACTGAAGGCGTTTACATGCTGACCCGGGCCCAGGTCCTGGGGTGGTTCTGACTGAAGGCGTTTACATGCTGACCCGGGCCCAGGTCCTGGGGTGGTTCTGACTGAAGGTGTTTACATGCTGACCCGGGCCCAGGTCCTGGGGTGGTTCTGACTGAAGGCGTTTACATGCTGACCCGGGCCCAGGCCCAGGTCCTGGGGTGGTTCTGACTGAAGGCGTTTACATGCTGACCCGGGCCCAGGCCCAGGTCCTGGGGTGGTTCTGACTGAAGGTGTTTACATGCTGACCCGGGCCCAGGCCCAGGTCCTGGGGTGGTTCTGACTGAAGGCGTTTACATGCTGACCCGGGCCCAGGTCCTGGGGTGGTTCTGACTGAAGGCGTTTACATGCTGACCCGGGCCCAGGCCCAGGTCCTGGGGTGGTTCTGACTGAAGGCGTTTACATGCTGACCCGGGCCCAGGCCCAGGTCCGGGGGTGGTTCTGACTGAAGGTGTTTACATGCTGACCCGGGCCCAGGTCCGGGGGTGGTTCTGACTGAAGGCGTTTACATGCTGACCCGGGCCCAGGTCCTGGGGTGGTTCTGACTGAAGGCGTTTACATGCTGACCCGGGCCCAGGCCCAGGTCCTGGGGTGGTTCTGACTGAAGGTGTTTACATGCTGACCCGGGCCCAGGTCCGGGGGTGGTTCTGACTGAAGGTGTTTACATGCTGACCCGGGCCCAGGTCCTGGGGTGGTTCTGACTGAAGGTGTTTACATGCTGACCCGGGCCCAGGCCCAGGTCCTGGGGTGGTTCTGACTGAAGGCGTTTACATGCTGACCCGGGCCCAGGTCCTGGGGTGGTTCTGACTGAAGGTGTTTACATGCTGACCCGGGCCCAGGTCCGGGGTTGGTTCTGACTGAAGGCGTTTACATGCTGACCCGGGCCCAGGCCCAGGTCCTGGGGTGGTTCTGACTGAAGGTGTTTACATGCTGACCCGGGCCCAGGTCCTGGGGTGGTTCTGACTGAAGGCGTTTACATGCTGACCCGGGCCCAGGTCCTGGGGTGGTTCTGACTGAAGGCGTTTACATGCTGACCCGGGCCCAGGTCCTGGGGTGGTTCTGATTGAAGCTGTATATTTAAGCTGAAACTGGGCTGGAAACTGACCGGATCCCCGGCAGGAACTCAGCCCGGCTGCCTCACCTTGCTGCCGGCCCCTGAAGAGGAGGACGGGGGCTGTTTGGTGTGTTCTGGTTCTGGTTTCTTCTCCTCTGTCGCCATGTTGCGCAGCTCTCTGCTGCTAGCCTTTAGCTTCCGTTAGCTTCCGTTTGTTTTGATTCTCGGAGCTACAGCTAGCTAGCCGCCGAGGCTAAAAATTATCTAACTGCAGCCTCTCAGAAGTTGGTGCAGGTTCCGGGTCAGAACTGGTGACCCAGTAACCACCGGAACCAGATTCTGACTGGTTCCGAATCAGTTTTCTACTCCAAAATGTGCTTGACAGCGCACTAGCCGCTACTGCGCAGGCGCGACAACGAAACTTTATACATAAGGCGAGTGACGAGGATCAAAATAAAGACGCGTTCTTTAAAACATTTGTTCTACTTTTTGACATATTTGAATTAGTTTATTTCTCCATAATTCCAGTTATACGTCCCAGAACCTCATATATGCACCAGAACCTGGTCCAACAATGACAAAAGTACCATTTAGTTACTCTTAATCACTAAGCACACAATAAATCACCTCCTTTAATTGAACATTTCTGCAGAACTGATGGACAATAGCAGCCCTGAGGAAGCTGAGAACCCTCCACAGGCTGTTTTATGTAACTTTTATTGTCACTTTATGATATATTTGAACAATGTTTGTTGTGTTTTTTTTTTGTCCCTTTTCATTCCACATTTAAAAAATAGACGGATAAAATATAAATATAACAATGTATTGTAACATGTTTCTGAAGCATTCGGGATACCAAAACACGCTGAGAGGAAACAAAGTCCAAAAGCTGTTTTAACCCGACGGTTTAACCCGACTGTTTTAACCCGACTGTTTTAACCCGACGGTTTTAACCCGACGGTTTTAACCGACTGTTTTAAACCGACTGTTTTAACCCGACGGTTTTAACCCGACTGTTTTAAACCGACTGTTTTAACCCGACTGTTTTAACCGACTGTTTTAAACCGACTGTTTTAAACCGACTGTTTTAACCCGACGGTTTTAACCCGACGGTTTAACCCGACTGTTTTAAACCGACTGTTTTAACCCGACTGTTTTAACCCGACTGTTTTAACCCGACGGTTTTAACCCGACGGTTTTAACCGACTGTTTTAAACCGACTGTTTTAACCCGACGGTTTTAACCCGACTGTTTTAAACCGACTGTTTTAACCCGACTGTTTTAACCGACTGTTTTAAACCGACTGTTTTAACCGACGGTTTTAACCCGACTGTTTTAAACCGACTGTTTTAACCCGACTGTTTTAACCGACTGTTTTAAACCGACTGTTTTAACCCGACTGTTTTAACCGACTGTTTTAAACCGACTGTTTTAACCGACGGTTTTAACCCGACTGTTTTAAACCGACTGTTTTAAACCGACTGTTTTAAACCGACTGTTTTAACCGATTGTTTTAAACCGACTGTTTTAAACCGACTGTTTTAAACCGACTGTTTTAACCCGACGGTTTTAACCCGACGGTTTTAACCCGACTGTTTTAAACCGACTGTTTTAACCCGACTGTTTTAAACCGACTGTTTTAACCGACTGTTTTAAACCGACTGTTTTAACCGACTGTTTTAAACCGACTGTTTTAACCGACGGTTTTAAACCGACTGTTTTAAACCGACTGTTTTAACCCGACTGTTTTAACCCGACGGTTTTAACCGACGGTTTTAAACCGACTGTTTTAACCCGGCGGTTTTAAACCGACTGTTTTAACCGACTGTTTTAAACCGACTGTTTTAACCGACTGTTTTAAACCGACTGTTTTAAACCGACTGTTTTAACCGACTGTTTTAAACCGACTGTTTTAAACCGACTGTTTTAAACCGACTGTTTTAACCGACGGTTTTAAACCGACTGTTTTAACCCGGCGGTTTTAAACCGACTGTTTTAACCCGGCGGTTTTAAACCGACTGTTTTAACCGACGGTTTTAAACCGACTGTTTTAAACCGACTGTTTTAACCGACGGTTTTAAACCGACTGTTTTAAACCGACTGTTTTAAACCGACTGTTTTAACCGACGGTTTTAAACCGACTGTTTTAACCCGACTGTTTTAACCCGACGGTTTTAACCCGACTGTTTTAACCCGACGGTTTTAACCCGACTGTTTTAACCGACTGTTTTAAACCGACTGTTTTAACCGACTGTTTTAAACCGACTGTTTTAAACCGACTGTTTTAACCGATGGTTTTAAACCGACTGTTTTAAAGCGACTGTTTTAACCGACGGTTTTAAACCGACTGTTTTAACCCGACTGTTTTAACCCGACGGTTTTAACCGACGGTTTTAAACCGACTGTTTTAACCCGGCGGTTTTAAACCGACTGTTTTAACCGACTGTTTTAAACCGACTGTTTTAACCGACTGTTTTAAACCGACTGTTTTAAACCGACTGTTTTAACCGACTGTTTTAAACCGACTGTTTTAAACCGACTGTTTTAAACCGACTGTTTTAACCGACGGTTTTAAACCGACTGTTTTAACCCGGCGGTTTTAAACCGACTGTTTTAACCCGGCGGTTTTAAACCGACTGTTTTAACCGACGGTTTTAAACCGACTGTTTTAAACCGACTGTTTTAACCGACGGTTTTAAACCGACTGTTTTAAACCGACTGTTTTAAACCGACTGTTTTAACCGACGGTTTTAAACCGACTGTTTTAACCCGACTGTTTTAACCCGACGGTTTTAACCCGACTGTTTTAACCCGGCGGTTTTAAACCGACTGTTTTAACCGACTGTTTTAACCCGACTGTTTTAACCGACTGTTTTAAACCGACTGTTTTAACCGACTGTTTTAAACCGACTGTTTTAAACCAACTGTTTTAACCGACTGTTTTAAACCGACTGTTTTAACCGACTGTTTTAACCCGGCGGTTTTAAACCGACTGTTTTAACCGACGGTTTTAACCCGACTGTTTTAAACTGACTGTTTTAACCCGACTGTTTTAACCGACTGTTTTAAACCGACTGTTTTAACCCGACTGTTTTAACCGATTGTTTTAAACCGACTGTTTTAACCCGACTGTTTTAAACCGACTGTTTTAAACCGACTGTTTTAACCCGACTGTTTTTAACCGACTGTTTTAACCCGACGGTTTAACCCGACGGTTTTAACCCGACTGTTTTAACCCGACGGTTTTAACCCGACGGTTTAACCCGACTGTTTTTAACCGACTGTTTTTAACCGACTGTTTTAACCCGACGGTTTTAACCCGACGGTTTAACCCGACGGTTTAACCCGACTGTTTTAACCCGACGGTTTTAGCCCGACGGTTTAACCCGACTGTTTTTAACCGACTGTTTTAACCCGGCGGTTTTAAACCGACTGTTTTAACCGACTGTTTTAAACCGACTGTTTTAACCGACTGTTTTAAACCGACTGTTTTAAACCAACTGTTTTAACCGACTGTTTTAAACCGACTGTTTTAACCGACTGTTTTAACCCGGCGGTTTTAAACCGACTGTTTTAAACCGACCGTTTTAACCCGGCGGTTTTAACCCGACGGTTTTAACCGACTGTTTTAAACCGACTGTTTTAACCCGACGGTTTTAACCCGACTGTTTTAAACCGACTGTTTTAACCCGACAGTTTTAACCGACTGTTTTAACCCGACTGTTTTAACCCGACTGTTTTAACCGACTGTTTTAAACCGACTGTTTTAAACCGACTGTTTTAACCCGACTGTTTTAACCCGACTGTTTTAACCGACGGTTTTAACCCGACTGTTTTAAACCGACTGTTTTAACCCGACTGTTTTAACCGACTGTTTTAAACCGACTGTTTTAAACCGACTGTTTTAACCCGACTGTTTTAACCGATTGTTTTAAACCGACTGTTTTAACCCGACTGTTTTAAACCGACTGTTTTAAACCGACTGTTTTAACCCGACTGTTTTTAACCGACTGTTTTAACCCGACGGTTTAACCCGACGGTTTTAACCCGACGGTTTTAACCCGACGGTTTTAACCCGACGGTTTAACCCGACTGTTTTTAACCGACTGTTTTTAACCGACTGTTTTAACCCGACGGTTTTAACCCGACGGTTTAACCCGACGGTTTAACCCGACTGTTTTAACCCGACGGTTTAACCCGACTGTTTTTAACCGACTGTTTTAACCCGACGGTTTTAACCCGACGGTTTAACGCGACGGTTTTAACCCGACTGTTTTAACCCGACGGTTTTAAACCGACTGTTTTAACCGACTGTTTTAAACCGACTGTTTTAACCGACTGTTTTAAACCGACTGTTTTAAACCAACTGTTTTAACCGACTGTTTTAAACCGACTGTTTTAACCGACTGTTTTAACCCGGCGGTTTTAAACCGACTGTTTTAAACCGACCGTTTTAACCCGGCGGTTTTAACCCGACGGTTTTAACCGACTGTTTTAAACCGACTGTTTTAACCCGACGGTTTTAACCCGACTGTTTTAAACCGACTGTTTTAACCCGACAGTTTTAACCGACTGTTTTAACCCGACTGTTTTAACCCGACTGTTTTAACCGACTGTTTTAAACCGACTGTTTTAAACCGACTGTTTTAACCCGACTGTTTTAACCCGACTGTTTTAACCGACGGTTTTAACCCGACTGTTTTAAACCGACTGTTTTAACCCGACTGTTTTAACCGACTGTTTTAAACCGACTGTTTTAAACCGACTGTTTTAACCCGACTGTTTTAACCGATTGTTTTAAACCGACTGTTTTAACCCGACTGTTTTAAACCGACTGTTTTAAACCGACTGTTTTAACCCGACTGTTTTTAACCGACTGTTTTAACCCGACGGTTTAACCCGACGGTTTTAACCCGACGGTTTTAACCCGACGGTTTTAACCCGACGGTTTAACCCGACTGTTTTTAACCGACTGTTTTTAACCGACTGTTTTAACCCGACGGTTTTAACCCGACGGTTTAACCCGACGGTTTAACCCGACTGTTTTAACCCGACGGTTTAACCCGACTGTTTTTAACCGACTGTTTTAACCCGACGGTTTTAACCCGACGGTTTAACGCGACGGTTTTAACCCGACTGTTTTAACCCGACGGTCTTGACAGAAGTATATTTCTAATATGGTAACACTTTACCGGGGGCTCACACCAAAAGCGCCGTGAGCGGCTCACAACGCTCACAACCCGCCGCTTCTACTTCTTCTGCCGCCGGAAGACAAGCCGGAGGCGGCCAAAGGGGCGGGGCTTATATGTATAGCAACTAGCAGATAATAAGCCATCCGTACATTGGTTCCCTCTTTCACCGTGGATCGTACTCTGGGCCTTCTTAGTGTTTCTTTGTGTTTGCGCTCTGCTGTTTTCTGCTTTTTTTCCACCTTCGGAATCCAGATCGGTCCCAATTGGCTGTCATCGTGTCGTGTCACTGCTCATTTGCATAAAGTTGAGCCTTTCTCAACTTTTGAAGCTCATGAAGCTCACAACGCCGGCCGCTCATCGACGCCAGCTTACATTGAAAATGAATGGCAGGTGCTCTGTATGATGTCAGAGTTTGGGCCGCTTTGCCGGCAGTAAGTCGGATACGTTTCCGGTGAGAGTTGGACTCCGTCAGGCTGCCCTTTGTCACCGATTCTGTTCCTAACTTTTATGGGCAGAATTTGTAGGTGCAGTCAGGGTGTTGAGGGTGTCCGATTTGGCGACCTCAGAATCGGGTCTCTGCTTTTTGCAGATGATGTGGTTCTGTTAGCGTCGTCAGGCCGTGACCTTCAACTCTCACTGGAGCGATTCGCAGCCGAGTGTGAAGCGGCTGGGATGAGAATCAGCACCTCCAAATCCGAGACTATGGTTCTCAGCCAGAAGAGGGTGGAATGCTCTCTCTGGGTCGGGAATGAGATCCTTCCCCAAGTGGAGGAGTTCCAGTATCTCGGAGTCTTGTTCACAGTGAGGGACGAATGAAGCGTGAGATTGACGGCGGATCGGTGCGACGTCTGCAGTGTTGCTCTGCACCGACCCGTCTGTGAAGAAGGAGCTGAGCCAGAAGGAGAAGCTCTCTATTTACTGGTCAGTCTACGTTCCCATCCTCACCGATGGTCAGGAGCTGTGGGTAGAGACCGAAAGAACAAGATGTCGAATACAAGCGGGCGAAATGGGTTTCCTCCGCAGGGGGTCTGGGCCTCCCTTAGAGATAGGGTGAGAAGCTCAGTCCTCCGGGAGGGGCTCGGAGTAGAACCACTGCTCCTCCAGAGAGGAGTCAGATGAGGTGGCATCTGGTTAGGATGCCCCCTGGAGGCCTCCCTGGGGAGGTGTTCTGGGCCCGTCCCACTGGGAGGAGACCCGGGGAAGACCCAGGACACACAGGAGAGACTATGTCTCTCGGCTGGCCTGGGAACGCCTCGAGGTCCCCCCGGAAGAGCTGGAGGAAGTGGCCGGGGACAGGGAGGTCTGGGTTTCTCTGTTAAAGCTGCTGCCCCCGTGACCCCCGGATAAGCTGCAGATGATGGATGGATGGAATTGCTAATATAGCTGTAAACAGTTAATTAATGCTTCAAAATGTACTAACTAATGTTAATTAAGGGACCCTGTAATTTTTTATGAATTTTTAATGGAAAAAAAAAAGTATTAGCTAAAATGGCTACAGCTAGCTCGGTAGTTAGTAGATATGAGAAGGCATGCTGCTACAGTACAGTATAACCCCTAGATAACGAACCACAAAATTTGTAGCCCTGATTATACATACATAATTCATTACCGTAACACTTCATTTCATTACCGTAACAGCCTTGCATATGTTACGGTAATGAATGCAGAGCGTTATGGTAATGAATGGCAGTTCCATGTTGATAGCATTAATTAGCATAGCTAGCATGACTGGGCAGAAATATTTTCACTAACAGTTTGGCTCTATTTAAGTTACTTTTCCACAGAATATAACATAATTATCTACAAAACTATTTTAAATATACCCTGTTACGGTAATGAACAGTAGTAGTGTGCCAAAGGGTGTATATAATTACAATTTTTAACATATCTACTGGAAGAACTTGAAAGATGATCTTACCTGGTAGCCATTTTGAAACTTCTCTTCCACACAAGGCATCATGGGATAAAAAAAAACTATTTATTGGAACACAAGGATTTTAATGGAGCCAAATATCAGTGTTACGGAAATGAATTGTTCATGCTCCGGACACATGTATTTGGCCCAGAAAATAATTATTCACAAATACTTGGCCCAAAGTGATAACACTGCTAGTTAAAGGGTATAACCCCAATATTTTTTTCTATTCATATGTATATTAAATTATGGGGATGTATTGTGATCATTTTGGGTTTAAGATAAAAAAATAAAAGCCACGTTACGGTAATGAATTTTAAGGTTGAAATGTTGTCATAAAATATAGAGTAATCCATCAAATGCAATGACAACAGTAGTCCTACAATTAGTACATACCATAGTTTTATATATAATACAAAAGTTTGATTGTTTTAGTCGTTTAGGCTATCAAATCCTTACAGACACGTCAAAATGCAATTTCGTGAGAATCACCCGACTGGGTCACCTGGCAGCTGTCAAACAGCTGTTTGAGATAAGATTCGAATAACAAGTGTGTGTCAGCGCTTCCTGCTGAGCTCCGGTGTTAAAAACAGAAACAGAGAGACAGCAGGTGTGATGCTGAAGCTGCGTTTATTCAGAAAAAGAAGCAACCAGAGTCATCATAAAGTCTCCGGGTTTAATCCCACCTCAGATAACATCACATTCAGTCAGCTGAGCATCAGGCATCCTGATCATCTGCAGCTCATCAACACTTCCAACGAGGTTCATTTAGAGAAGGAAACTTAAAATAAGTCAAAGAAAAACTGTGACATGTTGAGGATGGAATCAGGCTGACTTCACACTGCCAACAGTTTTCATGCAGATTTATGGAAACAAAGATTAAAAAACATCCTGAATTTTTAAAAAAAGAATAAATTCGTGTTTTCTTCATCCAGGTTTACTTTCCTGTCAGCTGCTCTGCCTCCTCCAGTCTGCAGCGCCACCTGCTGCCCACACCAGCTTCAGACAGCCGACCACTTCCACATACAAGCAGGTGCAGTTACCTGGTTCTGGCTTTAAGATTCAGGATATTTTCATGCTTGGTCATTTCAGGTCAATGTTTAATTTGAATTTAGATATCTAGATAGAATTCAACATCATCTACAAAGAAATCGAGGAGAAAATGTCCTCTAAAAATAAAAAATAAAAGAGGACCCAGGATGGAGCCTTGAGGAACCTCACATGTTTCTAACCAACGTTCGATCTGTCGTGGGAGGTGCTGCAGTGTCAGAGAAACAGCTGTTTCATTCCTGAACTAGATGTCTAACCTGGACTGAAACAGATTTTCATCCAAAAACGTTTGAATTCTGAAGAACTTTAGAAATGGTTCAACCTGTTCTTTTAGACTTGTTCCAAATGAGTTTGATCAGATTGAAACTTTCCTAACAGCACATTTCAGTGGAGTTAAGATGATTTAGAATGGATGAGATTTGGTTTGTGGGGTTTTGCTGAGTTAGAAACTGGGAGGAGACCCCGGGGGAGACTATGTCTCTCAGCTGGCCTGGGAACGCCTCGGGGGCCCCTGGAAGAGCTGGAGGAAGTGGCCGGGGACAGGGAGGCCTGGGTTTCTCTGTTAAAGCTGCTGCCCCCCGACCCCCGGAGAAGATGATGGATGGATGGAAACTCTCTCAGTTAGAGGTGTTGTTGGCTTGTGTTTCACAGCTGATTCAGTCTGGATGGATGCAGCTCAGGCATCAGGAGGGAAAGGTTAGCAGGAAGGAAAGCATTCAAAGCATGTTTTCTATGGATCGGATTTAGTGACCGCGCTGATCAGACCCTGAGCTCTAACTGGTGTTCAGCCGCTGGTGCTGCCCCGTCTGCTCTGGCTCGGACTCTCGACTTTGACTCTCTTTCTGCTGATGTTGCTGCTGCTGCTGCTGCTGCTTCCACCCTGTCCAGCATTGTTACTGAGACAGACCTCTGAGGCCTCGCCCCGTACGGAGCAGCTGTGACACACTAACTGTGGATTTCCATAACAGCGATACACTTTGTTCAGACCCCCCATGGATTCTCCCAGATCAATAAGTGAATTTTCCAGAACTTCTCTTGTGACGGCGGGGGCGCCTGGGGGCTGACTATAAACCGTTGTAAAAACAAAGGCAGCATCAGTCCAGTCTAAGACAGAATGGTACAAAGTTCTGACGATGTTGTACCTTTGGTTCCAGTCGGTACACTTACGGCACGGGGAGAGGTAGGAGTACACGAACAGGAAGTTTCCCTGCCTGTTGCGTCTCAGTCTTGGTAATTTTGACAGAACTTGCTTCTCTGCATGTATGGGGTCTCCTGCTGTGTGCTTGGCTACAATAATGCTGTCGCTCTCGTACACGTTACCCTCTTCAAGTGTGTCTGAAAACTGCTGGTACCGGTTGTTCTGCAGGATCTGGCTGAGACTTCCTTGGTTCTGGTTCAGTGGGATGTTGGCAGCCAGACAGAACTGACCGGCAATTCTGTACCTGAGGAAATAACAGAGAGCTGTGACATGACTTCACTGACCCCGGAGACGTTTGTGGACTCCCTGCTTCTGACTTGTTTTGAGGCCCATCAGCCTGAAACTGACACCAGTTCTTGGGTTTCCTGCCCTGCACCAAACTGTTTGGCTTTATTGTTGCTTTGCGTGGCCTCTGCAACACATTCATGCGTCTGGTCGTTTCAAATCAAACAAACAAGGAGCTTAGTTCTTATAACATGGTGTTTGGTCCCTGCAGGGGGAACCAAAGAGGAAGAAAGATCTTTCACATCATACCAATTTATGGTAGTACGCTGTAAGGCTGCTACAGTCCAGTCCGACACTAACTCAGGTAAGTGAGTATGGTGCCAAAACTGATCCTATATTTATATAGCTGGTATAATTCACAGCTGCTTTAAAGCAGACTGAAGAAAGCTGGAGAGACAGTGGTGTTCCTCTCATTTAGAAGAGTCTCAGTTAGTCTGGAAAGATAGTTTAATAACGTATAAGAAAGCCCTTCGTAAAGCTAGAACTGCTTATTATTCATTATTGATAGAAGAGAATAAGAATAATCCCAGGTTTCTTTTCAGCACTGTTGCCAGGCTGACAAAGAGTCCGAGCTCTGTTGAGCCATGTATTCCTTTAACTCTCAGCAGGGATGATTTCATGAGATTCTTTATCAATAAAATTGTTTCTATCAGAGAGAAGATTGATGGAATCCTTCCCACTATTATCAGTGATGTATCATCAAGTAGAGCAGCTTTAGAAGTATCTTTAGAACCTGAATTGTATTTAGACGGCTTCTGCCCAGTTGATCTCTCTGAGCTAACAACAGCAATAGTCTCTTCTAAACCATCAACTTGTATTTTAGACCCAATCCCAACCAGACTGTTCAAGGAGGTTTTCCCCTTAATCAATACTTCCATATTGGAATCTGTCTTTGTTGATAGGATATGTTCCTCAGACTTTTAAGGTTGCTGTAATTAAACCTTTACTTAAAAAACCTACTCTTGATTCAGAAGTGTTGGCTAATTATCGACCTATATCCAATCTCCCTTTTTTGTCCAAAGTTCTTGAAAAAATAGTTGCAGTTCAACTTTGTGATCATTTACACAGAAATAATCTGTTTGAAGAGTTTCAGTCAGGATTCAGAGTGCAACATAGCACAGAAACAGCACTGGTGAAAGTTACCAATGATCTCCTCTTAGCCTCTGATAGCGGACTTGTTTCTTGTCCTGTTGGATCTCAGTGCTGCATTTGATACGATCGATCACAGCATTCTGTTACAGAGACTTGAACATGTTATTGGGATTAAAGGAACTGCATTAGGCTGGTTTAAGTCATATTTATCTGATAGATTCCAGTTTGTTCTTGTAAATGAAGAATCTTCCTCACACACCAGAGTAAGTCATGGAGTTCCTCAGGGTTCTGTGCTTGGACCGATTCTTTTTACTTTCTACATGCTTCCATTAGGTAACATTATCAGACAGCAGGGCATAAAGTTCCATTGTTATGCTGATGATACTCAGCTGTACTTATCTATGAAACCAGATGAAACCAACAGGTTGGTCAGACTACAAGCCTGTCTTAAAGACATAAAGACCTGGATGACTCAGAACTTTCTGCTTCTAAATTCAGACAAAACTGAAGTTGTTCTCTTTGGACCTGAGCGCTTCAGGGAGAAATTGTCTAGTTATATAGTTACTCTGGATGGTATTTCCTTGGCTTCTAGTTCTACAGTGAGGAACCTTGGAGTTATTTCTGACCAGGATCTGTCCTCTGACTCACATATAAAACAGGTTTCTGCCTTCTTTCACCTTCATAATATCATTAAAATCAGGACCATCCTGTCTCAGGGTGATGCAGAGAAACTGCTCCATGCATCTGTTCCTTCAGGACTGAACTACTGTAATTCCTTATTATTGTTCTGTCCCACAGATTCTCTGAAAAGCCTCCAGCTGATCCAAAACCCTGCAGCCAGAGTTCTGATGAGATCTAACAGCAGAGATAGTGTCTGTAAGTGTCATATCTGTACCAGATTGACACATATAGGCCAACATATTTTGAGACTAATACTGGCTTCTAGTTATTAGCGTCTGACTTCTGCCTGTCATTCATCTTGTAAATAATTTTACTGAATTTGCTAAAGACTGCTAGCTGCTAGCTGCCCGAACACAGTGAAATCTTATCATAAAATGTCCAGTTTGACAAAAAACACAATTTGCTTGTGAATGAGAGGAATAAACACAGAATAAAGAAAATGATGATAATAATCAGAGTTCATAGACTCAAAGTGTTTGATTTGTTTGAATGAAAGTTGTGAAACTAAAATGATGAAAGAAACGGAAAAGTTTGTGCAACTTTTTACAGAAACAATCACATTAAGCTTCTGATGGGATGAAATAAAAGTATTCAGTTCTGCTTTTTAACTAAAGATAAAGAAGACAAAGATTAGAGTATTTCTCTCTGGTAAACTGTGGATTAGAAAGGTCTTTAATTATTTACTTCCTGTTTTTTCAGCCTGTCAGATTGTTTTAACCAAAACTCACCAGAAATCTGCGTGTTTCTTTTTAAAAAAAGGGAAAGCTGACACCTTATTCTGGTTCACAGATTTATGCGTCACACTTACACACTTAGACATGATTAATTCACTACCTGTCCTGTGGAGAAAGGTAAAGGAATGATAAAAAGAATTAGCTGAGCTCAACACTGAATACCTACAAGGAATGAAATCATCTCCCTCAAACTGTATTCAGAGAACGATTTGTACTCAGATGTTCAAAACAGGAAACTCAGGACAAACCTGTCAGAGGGAAACTAAGACTGTGGTGTAAATTCTAAAAGATGAGGTCTGGTTGTGTTTATTCTTATATTTTCTTTGTTATTTCGTTTAAATCTGATGACAAAAGTGTTGCCGTTTAGAATCAGTTCAAATAAGCTTCAGACAACACTTTTTTTGTCAATTTCTTCCCATTAATTGAAAATCTAGATGATTAACATCTATAAATATTTTTTTGTATTTAACTTCTTGGTTTTTACAGTTTAGAAATGAAAATGTTGATAGTGATATGTGTGAAATGATGAAGATGGCAGAGGATGACACGAGGTAAAAATCCCTCTGCTGCTCTGCAAAAGGACTTTATTTCAGGTGAAGTTCTGCATTAAGGACAGAACCTCTCAGGTGAGATAACTGATCAGCTGCAGGTGGACAGATGACCTTTCCACTTAAAACAAGTTCAAACCTGCATGTGAGAAGAGTCTTTGAGATGAAACGCAGTCACAACTCACTCTGTCCTGACGGCTTTAACAACTTGAGTCAGCCAGTTCACGTTGACCGCAGACAGCCGGCGTCCAGACAGCAGGACCAGCAGCGTCATCCAGGGCAGGAGACGCATCTGCAGGAGCCCAACACATCGTTCTGAAGCCTCAACTGAGCAGAAAACAACCGCCTGATGACTCAAGATGACTGAATGTTTCTCACCTTCACTGCTGTTTCCAAAGCTGGAGACCAAACAACACGAAAACAAGTTCAAGAGAAGAGATTCGGGTGGCGGGAGCTCTCGGGTCCTCAGATGGATGATGTGGAGGTGTGGATACTTCAGCAGATCAGGAGGTTTTTATTGAGGACAGAGACGTGGGGGGGGGGGGGGGGGGGGGCAGTCCTCATTGCAACTATGAAGCTTAAAAATGAGGAAGAAGGAAAAGAGAACAAAGATCTCATCTGATTTCATAACTGTCAGCAGAAACCCGAAATTATTTCACAACCTGAATCCATAAACTCAGCAAAACACACGAGAAAAACAGTCAACAGGACCATAATAACAGTTATTCAGTTAGTGAGCCTAACCAGTTAGTTATTCAGTTAGTGACTCTAACCAGTTAGTTATTCAGTTAGTGACTCTAACCAGTAAGTTATTCAGTTAGTGACCCTGAGCAGTTAGTTATTCAGTTAGTGACTCTAACCAGTTAGTTATTCAGTTAGTGACTCTAACCAATAAGTTATTCAGTTAGTGACTCTAACCAGTTAGTTATTCAGTTAGTGACCCTAACCAGTAAGTTATTCAGTTAGTGACTCTAACCAGTTAGTTATTCAGTTAGTGACTCTAACCAGTAAGTTATTCAGTTAGTGACCCTGAACAGTTAGTTATTCAGTTAGTGACTCTAACCAGTTAGTTATTCAGTTAGTGACTCTAACCAATAAGTTATTCAGTTAGTGACTCTAACCAGTTAGTTATTCAGTTAGTGACTCTAACCAGTAAGTTATTCAGTTAGTGACCCTAACCAGTAAGTTATTCAGTTAGTGACTCTAACCAGTTAGTTATTCAGTTAGTGACTCTAACCAGTTAGTTATTCAGTTAGTGACTCTAACCAATAAGTTATTCAGTTAGTGACTCTAACCAGTAAGTTATTCAGTTAGTGACTCTAACCAGTAAGTTATTCAGTTAGTGACCCTAACCAGTAAGTTATTCAGTTAGTGACCCTAACCAGTAAGTTATTCAGTTAGTGACTCTGACCAGTTAGTTATTCAGTTAGTGACCCTGAGCAGTTAGTTATTCAGTTAGTGACTCTAACCAGTTAGTTATTCAGTTAGTGACTCTAACCAGTAAGTTATTCAGTTAGTGACTCTAACCAGTTAGTTATTCAGTTAGTGACCCTAACCAGTTAGTTATTCAGTTAGTGACTCTAACCAGTTAGTTATTCAGTTAGTGACCCTAACCAGTTAGTTATTCAGTTAGTGACCCTAACCAGTTAGTTATTCAGTTAGTGACCCTAACCAGTAAGTTATTCAGTTACTGACCCTGAGCAGTTAGTTATTCAGTTAGTGACCCTAACCAGTTAGTTATTCAGTTAGTGACCCTGACCAGTAAGTTATTCAGTTAGTGACTCTAACCAGTAAGTTATTCAGTTAGTGACTCTAATCAGTTAGTTATTCAGTTAGTGACCCTGACCAGTAAGTTATTCAGTTAGTGACCCTAACCAGTTAGTTATTCAGTTAGTGACTCTAACCAGTAAGTTATTCAGTTAGTGACCCTAACCAGTTAGTTATTCAGTTAGTGACCCTGAGCAGTTAGTTATTCAGTTAGTGACTCTAACCAGTAAGTTATTCAGTTAGTGACTCTAACCAGTTAGTTATTCAGTTAGTGACCCTGACCAGTAAGTTATTCAGTTAGTGACCCTAACCAGTTAGTTATTCAGTTAGTGACTCTAACCAGTTAGTTATTCAGTTAGTGACCTTGACCAGTAAGTTATTCAGTTAGTGACCCTAACCAGTTAGTTATTCAGTTAGTGACCCTGACCAGTAAGTTATTCAGTTAGTGACCCTAACCAGTTAGTTATTCAGTTAGTGACTCTAACCAGTAAGTTATTCAGTTAGTGACTCTAACCAGTTAGTTATTCAGTTAGTGACTCTAACCAGTAAGTTATTCAGTTAGTGACTCTAACCAGTAAGTTATTCAGTTAGTGACCCTGCGCAGTTAGTTATTCAGTTAGTGACTCTAACCAGTTAGTTATTCAGTTAGTGACCCTAACGAGTAAGTTATTCAGTTAGTGACTCTAACCAGTAAGTTATTCAGTTAGTGACTCTAACCAGTTAGTTATTTAGTTAGTGACTCTAACCAGTAAGTTATTCAGTTAGTGACTCTAACCAGTTAGTTATTCAGTTAGTGACCCTAACCAGTTAGTTATTCAGTTAGTGACTCTAACCAGTTAGTTATTCAGTTAGTGACCCTAACCAGTTAGTTATTCAGTTAGTGACCCTAACCAGTAAGTTATTCAGTTAGTGACCCTGAGCAGTTAGTTATTCAGTTAGTGACCCTAACCAGTTAGTTATTCAGTTAGTGACCCTGACCAGTAAGTTATTCAGTTAGTGACTCTAACCAGTAAGTTATTCAGTTAGTGACTCTAACCAGTTAGTTATTCAGTTAGTGACCCTGACCAGTAAGTTATTCAGTTAGTGACCCTAACCAGTTAGTTATTCAGTTAGTGACCCTGAGCAGTTAGTTATTCAGTTAGTGACTCTAACCAGTAAGTTATTCAGTTAGTGACTCTAACCAGTTAGTTATTCAGTGAGTGACCCTGACCAGTAAGTTATTCAGTAAGTGACCCTAACCAGTTAGTTATTCAGTTAGTGACCCTGAGCAGTTAGTTATTCAGTTAGTGACCCTGAGCAGTTAGTTATTCAGTTAGTGACTCTAACCAGTAAGTTATTCAGTTAGTGACTCTAACCAGTTAGTTATTCAGTGAGTGACCCTGACCAGTAAGTTATTCAGTTAGTGACCCTAACCAGTTAGTTATTCAGTTAGTGACTCTAACCAGTAAGTTATTCAGTTAGTGACTCTAACCAGTTAGTTATTCAGTTAGTGACCTTGACCAGTAAGTTATTCAGTTAGTGACCCTAACCAGTTAGTTATTCAGTTAGTGACCCTGACCAGTAAGTTATTCAGTTAGTGACCCTAACCAGTTAGTTATTCAGTTAGTGAGCCTAACCAGTAAGTTATTCAGTTAGTGACTCTAACCAGTTAGTTATTCAGTTAGTGACCCTGACCAGTAAGTTATTCAGTTAGTGACCCTAACCAGTTAGTTATTCAGTTAGTGACCCTGACCAGTAAGTTATTCAGTTAGTGACCCTAACCAGTTAGTTATTCAGTTAGTGACCCTGAGCAGTTAGTTATTCAGTTAGTGACTCTAACCAGTAAGTTATTCAGTTAGTGACTCTAACCAGTTAGTTATTCAGTTAGTGACCCTGACCAGTAAGTTATTCAGTTAGTGACCCTAACCAGTTAGTTATTCAGTTAGTGACCCTGAGCAGTTAGTTATTCAGTTAGTGACTCTAACCAGTAAGTTATTCAGTTAGTGACTCTAACCAGTTAGTTATTCAGTTAGTGACCCTGACCAGTGAGTTATTCAGTTAGTGACCCTAACCAGTTAGTTATTCAGTTAGTGACCCTAACCAGTTAGTTATTCAGTTAGTGACTCTAACCAGTTAGTTATTCAGTTAGTGAGCCTAACCAGTAAGTTATTCAGTTAGTGACTCTAACCAGTTAGTTATTCAGTTAGTGACCCTGACCAGTAAGTTATTCAGTTAGTGACCCTAACCAGTTAGTTATTCAGTTAGTGACCCTGAGCAGTTAGTTATTCAGTTAGTGACTCTAACCAGTAAGTTATTCAGTTAGTGACCCTAACCAGTTAGTTATTCAGTTAGTGACCCTGACCAGTGAGTTATTCAGTTAGTGACCCTAACCAGTTAGTTATTCAGTTAGTGACCCTGACCAGTAAGTTATTCAGTTAGTGACCCTAACCAGTTAGTTATTCAGTTAGTGACTCTAACCAGTTAGTTATTCAGTTAGTGACTCTAACCAGTTAGTTATTCAGTTAGTGAGCCTAACCAGTAAGTTATTCAGTTAGTGACTCTAACCAGTTAGTTATTCAGTTAGTGACCCTGACCAGTAAGTTATTCAGTTAGTGACCCTGACCAGTTAGTTATTCAGTTAGTGACCCTGACCAGTAAGTTATTGAGTTAGTGACCCTAACCAGTAAGTTATTCAGTTAGTGACTCTAACCAGTTAGTTATTCAGTTAGTGACCCTAACCAGTAAGTTATTCAGTTAGTGACTCTAACCAGTTAGTTATTTAGTTAGTGACTCTAACCAGTTAGTTATTCAGTTAGTGACCCTGACCAGTAAGTTATTCAGTTAGTGACTCTAACCAGTAAGTTATTCAGTTAGTGACTCTAACCAGTTAGTTATTCAGTTAGTGACCCTGACCAGTAAGTTATTCAGTTAGTGACTCTAACCAGTAAGTTATTCAGTTAGTGACTCTAACCAGTTAGTTATTCAGTTAGTGACCCTGACCAGTAAGTTATTCAGTTAGTGACTCTAACCAGTGAGTTATTCAGTTAGTGACCCTAACCAGTAAGTTATTCAGTTCGTGACCTAAACCCAGCTGGGCACCACAAAAATACTATGAAATAATAAAGTGGCTCTTTTTAGAACTGTGAATTAGATCAGACTGAACCAGAGGTTCAACAACCAGGCTTCAACAGAACGTTGGTGATAGTTAGTTTCTGTATTTTGGATGAGGACACGTTGTCATGCTGCTGAGGAGAGTTACGTTGTGTTTCCGTACATTACCTGTCATCCACACCTGGACACCTGCTGTGTGATTTAATGCAGTAACACAGACAGAATGAAGCTGTTCCTCCAGTCGGACCTAAATAAAACCCCAGCTTTATATATAGCTATCTTGATCCCAGAGGGAAACAGTTTAGCAGCTAGCTGTAATTTAGCAGTTAGCTGTAATTTAGCAGTTAGCTGTAAGTTAGCAGTTAGCTGTAAGTTAGCAGCTAGCTGTAATTTAGCAGTTAGCTGTAAGTTAGCAGTTAGCTGTAATTTAGCAGTTAGCTGTAAGTTAGCAGTTAGCTGTAAGTTAGCAGCACATGCTAGCAAACAATGCTTTCTCATCAACAGTGAGGGACCAAGCCGGAGATGTGCACAGCGTAACTCGTAGTGATGCATGTGAACCGTTAATTACTGCCTTTAAACATTTTGAACAGTTGTACCTGGAGACCTCCATCTTTATCAGAAACATGCCGATAATGTAACGTTTGTTAAATCACAAATAAAACAAAAAAAATCCCAAAGTAAAACAGAAAAATCACAAAATAAAACAAAAAAAATCACAAAATAAAACAGAAAAATCACAAAATGAAACAGAAAAATCACAAAATAAAACAAATAAAATCACAAAATAAAACAGAAAAATCACAAAATGAAACAGAAAAATCACAAATAAAACAAAAAAATCACAAAATAAAACAGAAAAATCACAAATAAAACAAAAAAATCACAAAATGAAACAGAAAAATCACAAATAAAACAAAAAATCACAAAATAAAACAGAAAAATCACAAAATGAAACAGAAAAATCACAAATAAAACAAAAAAATCACAAATAAGCAAAAAAACACAAAGTAAAACAGAAAAATCACAAAATAAAACAAATAAAATCACAAAATAAAACAGAAAAATCACAAAATGAAACAGAAAAATCACAAATAAAACAAAAAAATCACAAATAAAACAAAAAAATCACAAAATAAAACAGAAAAATCACAAATAAAACAAAAAAATCACAAAATGAAACAGAACAATCACAAATAAAACAAAAAAATCACAAAATAAAACAGAAAAATCACAAAATGAAACAGAAAAATCACAAAATGAAACAGAACAATCACAAATAAAACAAAAAATCACAAAATAAAACAGAAAAATCACAAATAAAACAAAAAATCACAAAATAAAACAGAAAAATCACAAATAAAACAAAAAATCACAAAATAAAACAGAAAAATCACAAAATAAAACAGAAAAATCACAAAATGAAACAGAAAAATCACAAAATAAAACAGAAAAATCACAAATGAAACAGAAAAATAAAAACACCGACAGGTTCAGTGGTGTCCTCCACATTTAGGCCTTTGTACGTAGAAACATGTGCCCAATACCAGAACACTTCATCAGAATCTACACCTGGTCAGCAGGTCAGCTGAGAAACCTTCTGGTGACCCTAAAGTTTGTTTCCTGCCCTCTGCTTCGGACTGAAAGGAGGATCCAGCTGATCCTGGTGGCCATGTTGGGCTGAATAATCTCAGTTTGGAACATGCAGAAAATAAAGCTGAAAACTGGAAAGGTTCAATCTTTGAGGCTCTGAAGGATGGAGGTTCAGATCATCCGACTGTTCTGAGGAAATCATCACTAAGTGGGAGCTTCTGGTTTCATGACCTGGACCCTGGTTCTGGGTCCATTGCTGGCTCGGTGCCAGCAGAACTGAGTTCTGCTCTCCCTGCCTACAGTGGGACTGGGGGGGGCTGAAGCCATGCTTCATGTGTTCACTTCACTTGTTTGCTGCTGTTGAGATGTTGCCATCACCATGTGCTGAACGAAGGTTGAGTGACTGTTTCCATCCCCCCCGCCGCCCTGATGGATCGCTGCTGGGGGCCGTCACCACGGCAACCCGCAGACTGAGACAGGAAGTGCACCGTGTGAACACTGAGGTGAAAGCAGGCTCCCTTAGCTGGAGGTAAAACACCTGCGAACCCTACAGTACAAACCTTTTCCCATCATTCCCACAACAGGCCAAAGCTCGGCCTGAACAGCACACTGGACCTGGGTCTGGGCCAGCTGCGAGGAACATCTGGAGCCAGCTGCGAGGAACATCTGGAGCCAGCTGCGAGGAACATCTGGAGCCAGCTGCGAGGAACATCTGGAGCCAGCTGCGAGGAACATCTGGAGCCAGCTGCGAGGAACATCTGGAGCCAGCTGCGAGGAACATCTGGAGCCAGCTGCGAGGAACCTCTGGAGCCAGCTGCGAGGAACCTCTGGAGCCAGCTGCGAGGAACATCTGGAGCCAGCTGCGAGGAACATCTGGAGCCAGCTGCGAGGAACATCTGGAGCCAGCTGCGAGGAACATCTGGAGCCAGCTGCGAGGAACATCTGGAGCCAGCTGCGAGGAACATCTGGAGCCAGCTGCGAGGAACATCTGGAGCCAGCTGCGAGGAACCTCTGGAGCCAGCTGCGAGGAACATCTGGAGCCAGCTGCGAGGAACATCTGGAGCCAGCTGCGAGGAACATCTGGAGCCAGCTGCGAGGAACATCTGGAGCCAGCTGCGAGGAACATCTGGAGCCAGCTGCGAGGAACATCTGGAGCCAGCTGCGAGGAACATCTGGGGCCAGCTGTGAGGAACATCTGGAGCCAGCTGCGAGGAACATCTGGAGCCAGCTGCGAGGAACATCTGGAGCCAGCTGCGAGGAACCTCTGGAGCCAGCTGCGAGGAACATCTGGAGCCAGCTGCGAGGAACATCTGGAGCCAGCTGCGAGGAACATCTGGAGCCAGCTGCGAGGAACATCTGGAGCCAGCTGCGAGGAACCTCTGGAGCCAGCTGCGAGGAACATCTGGAGCCAGCTGCGAGGAACATCTGGAGCCAGCTGCGAGGAACATCTGGAGCCAGCTGCGAGGAACATCTGGAGCCAGCTGCGAGGAACATCTGGAGCCAGCTGCGAGGAACATCTGGAGCCAGCTGCGAGGAACATCTGGGGCCAGCTGTGAGGAACATCTGGAGCCAGCTGCGAGGAACATCTGGAGCCAGCTGCGAGGAACATCTGGAGCCAGCTGCGAGGAACATCTGGAGCCAGCTGCGAGGAACATCTGGAGCCAGCTGCGAGGAACATCTGGAGCCAGCTGCTTTCACTCAGCTGACTCAGCGTGTTGAATCTGCTCGGGTCAGCCGGTCTCAGAGGTCAACAAGCTAACGGCTAACTCAGTGAGTCACTCTTTCTCTTCTCATTTTTCACCAGAAACTCTGCAAAAGCAGCAAAACGTAAAGAAACCACACACTGTTTACATTTTCTCTTCCTGTTTCCCCCCCCCC
>JAVGWW010000010.1:581480-593980 GCA_036924055.1 Leuresthes tenuis | reverse complement strand
GCTCATGTGATCGGTGAAACATGTGATCATGTGATCAGTGGAACATGTGATCATGTGATCGGTGAAACATGTGATCATGTGATCAGTGGAACATGTGATCAGTGGAACATGTGATCAGTGGAACATGTGATCATGTGATCAGTGGAACATGTGATCAGTGGAACATGTGATCATGTGATCGGTGAAACATGTGATCATGTGATCAGTGGAACATGTGATCGGTGAAACATGTGATCATGTGATCAGAGGAACATGTGATCAGTGGAACATGTGATCAGTGGAACATGTGATCAGAGGAACATGTGATCAGTGGAACATGTGATCGTGTGATCAGTGGAACATGTGATGATGTGATCAGTGGAACATGTGATCAGTGGAACATGTGATCAGTGGAACATGTGATCAGAGGAACATGTGATCAGTGGAACATGTGATCGTGTGATCAGTGGAACATGTGATCAGTGGAACATGTGATGATGTGATCAGTGGAACATGTGATCAGTGGAACATGTGATCATGTGATCAGTGGTACATGTGATCAGTGGAACATGTGATCAGTGGAACATGTGATCAGTGGAACATGTGATCAGTGGAACATGTGATCGTGTGATCAGTGGAACATGTGATCAGTGGAACATGTGATCAGAGGAACATGTGATCAGTGGAACATGTGATCATGTGATCAGAGGAACATGTGATCAGTGGAACATGTGATCATGTGATCAGTGGAACATGTGATCAGTGGAACATGTGATCATGTGATCAGTGGAACATGTGATCATGTGATCAGTGGAACATGTGATCAGTGGAACATGTGATCATGTGATCAGTGGAACATGTGATGATGTGATCAGTGGAACATGTGATCAGTGGAACATGTGATCATGTGATCAGTGGAACATGTGATGAGTGGAACATGTGATCATGTGATCAGTGGAACATGTGATCAGTGGAACATGTGATCAGTGGAACATGTGATCATGTGATCGGTGAAACATGTGATCATGTGATCAGTGGAACATGTGATCATGTGATCGGTGAAACATGTGATCATGTGATCAGTGGAACATGTGATCAGTGGAACATGTGATCATGTGATCAGTGGAACATGTGATCAGTGGAACATGTGATCATGTGATCGGTGAAACATGTGATCATGTGATCAGTGGAACATGTGATCATGTGATCGGTGAAACATGTGATCATGTGATCAGAGGAACATGTGATCAGTGGAACATGTGATCAGAGGAACATGTGATCAGAGGAACATGTGATCAGTGGAACATGTGATCGTGTGATCAGTGGAACATGTGATCAGTGGAACATGTGATGATGTGATCAGTGGAACATGTGATCAGTGGAACATGTGATGAGTGGAACATGTGATCATGTGATCAGTGGTACATGTGATCAGTGGTACATGTGATCAGTGGAACATGTGATCAGTGGAACATGTGATCAGTGGAACATGTGATCAGTGGAACATGTGATCGTGTGATCAGTGGAACATGTGATCAGAGGAACATGTGATCAGTGGAACATGTGATCAGAGGAACATGTGATCAGTGGAACATGTGATCGTGTGATCAGTGGAACATGTGATCAGTGGAACATGTGATGATGTGATCAGTGGAACATGTGATCTGTGGTACATGTGATCATGTGATCAGTGGTACATGTGATCAGTGGAACATGTGATCAGTGGAACATGTGATCAGTGGAACATGTGATCAGTGGAACATGTGATCGTGTGATCAGTGGAACATGTGATCAGTGGAACATGTGATGATGTGATCAGTGGAACATGTGATCTGTGGTACATGTGATCATGTGATCAGTGGAACATGTGATCAGTGGAACATGTGATGATGTGATCAGTGGAACATGTGATCAGTGGAACATGTGATGATGTGATCAGTGGAACATGTGATCATGTGATCAGAGGAACATGTGATCGTGTGATCAGTGGAACATGTGATCAGTGGAACATGTGATCATGTGATCAGAGGAACATGTGATCGTGTGATCAGTGGAACATGTGATCAGTGGAACATGTGATGATGTGATCAGTGGAACATGTGATCATGTGATCAGTGGAACATGTGATCATGTGATCAGTGGAACATGTGATCAGAGGAACATGTGATCAGAGGAACATGTGATCATGTGATCAGAGAAACATGTGATCAGTGGAACATGTGATCATGTGATCAGTGGAACATGTGATCAGTAGAACATGTGATGATGTGATCAGTGGAACATGTGATCATGTGATCAGTGGAACATGTGATCAGTGGAACATGTGATCGTGTGATCAGTGGAACACGTGATCATGTGATCAGTGGAACATGTGATCATGTGATCAGTGGTACATGTGATCAGAGGAACATGTGATGATGTGATCAGTGGAACATGTGATCAGTGGAACATGTGATCATGTGATCAGTGGAACATGTGATCATGTGATCAGTGGAACATGTGATCGGGTGATCAGTGGAACATGTGATCAGTGGAACATGTGATCAGTGGAACATGTGATCATGTGATCAGTGGAACATGTGATCAGTGGAACATGTGATCAGAGGAACATGTGATCAGTGGAACATGTGATCAGTGGAACATGTGATCAGAGGAACATGTGATCAGTGGAACATGTGATCATGTGATCAGTGGTACATGTGATCATATGATCAGTGGTACATGTGATCAGTGGAACATGTGATGATGTGATCAGTGGAACATGTGATGATGTGATCAGTGGAACATGTGATCAGAGGAACATGTGATCAGAGGAACATGTGATCAGAGGAACATGTGATCGTGTGATCAGTGGAACATGTGATCGGGTGATCAGTGGAACATGTGATCGGGTGATCAGTGGAACATGTGATCAGTGGAACATGTGATCAGTGGAACATGTGATCATGTGATCAGTGGAACATGTGATCAGTGGAACATGTGATCAGAGGAACATGTGATCAGTGGAACATGTGATCAGTGGAACATGTGATCAGAGGAACATGTGATCAGTGGAACATGTGATCATGTGATCAGTGGTACATGTGATCAGTGGAACATGTGATGATGTGATCAGTGGAACATGTGATCGTGTGATCAGTGGAACATGTGATCAGTGGAACATGTGATCATGTGATCAGTGGTACATGTGATCAGTGGAACATGTGATGATGTGATCAGTGGAACATGTGATCGTGTGATCAGTGGAACATGTGATCAGTGGAACATGTGATCATGTGATCAGTGGTACATGTGATCAGTGGTACATGTGATCAGTGGAACATGTGATGATGTGATCAGTGGAACATGTGATCGTGTGATCAGTGGAACATGTGATCAGTGGAACATGTGATCGTGTGATCAGTGGAACATGTGATCATATGTTCAGTGGAACATGTGATCAGTGGAACATGTGATCAGTGGAACATGTGATCAGTGCAAGCTGCCTGTTGCATAAAGTCTTTTCTGATTCTGATGGTCCTCAGGCTGAAACTGTTCCAGAAACAGGACAGGTGCAAAGTTCTGCTCTTATAAACCAACATTTAGATGTTTAACAGCAGCTCCACCTTCTGCTGATAACGTGTAACTGCACTCAGGTCTGCCTGACCCCGCATTAGTCTGAAAAACACTTTGGTTCTGTTTCAGGTCAACCCATTTGGACCTGCTGTACATGATGCGTTACCTGTTGTATCAGGCTGCTCCTCCCCCTGCAGGAGGTGGCTGCTTCAGCCATGGAGGTCTCATTATCTCCTTCGTAGTTCTTTCCTCCTTCAGGGTTGGAGGAGAACCTGGTGGAGCAGATGGAGATTTAGAGTTCGGTTCGATCTCCTTTAGGACACACCGACCCGTCCTTTATGAGAGAAAGTTAGCTGTAAGTTTGCAGTTAGCTGTAAGTTAGCAGTTAGCTAGCAGTTAGCTGTAAGTTAGCAGTTAGCTGTGAGTTAGCAGTTAGCTGTGAGTTAGCAGTTAGCTGTAAGTTAGCAGCAGATGCTAGCAAATGTAACGTTAGCACACCGAGAGTGAGGAGAGGACCGGTGTTGTGTTGGAAACACACCTTAAACACAGCTGCAGGTTGTCTGAGTTACAGAACGGAACCGTTCAGCTAGAAAGCTTCAGCTAACAAAGTAATGTGGGAACAATAATGTTAATCTTTCAGAAAGGAGCAGCAGTAACTCCTTAGAAGTTGGTGTACGTCATCTTCATTAGCTAAGCTGTTAGCGTTAGCTGCTGCTAAAGGAAGAAATAAATCAGTAAATAAACCATGAGGAGTTATTTCATTAGCTAAGCTGTTAGCGTTAGCTGCTGCTAAAGGAAGAAATAAATCATTAAATAAACCATGAGGAGTTATTTCTCAGATGCTTCCATTTCCCTGCTCTGAAGTTCAGGCTCTGAGAGTTGGAACTGATCCTCTTTGTGGCTCAGTTCCTTCAGTCCAGCGTTGAACTGGACCAAGTTGTTAAAACAGTGGGATGAAAAGTGTCTGCTGCACATTCACAGTCTTTAGCTAACTCTGCTGGAACATTAGCCTCAGATATAGTTTATCCACTGGGCTCTTATATCCTCTGAGGCTGCTGCTGGATGGAAGATGCATGCTCCTCAGTGCAGCTGACAGCAGAACATTTCCACCTGAAGGAGTTCTTACATGTGAGAAGGGAGCTTTTTAACCAAATGGCTCCACCTGGTGGTCTGTTCAGCCTCTTTGCTGTTAAACCCCGACTGTGAGCTTTAACGTTTGCTTTATTCTAGAATGTGTTGTTAAAAAAATCATGAAGAATTGTTATTTTCTTAAAAATCACAACACATATTCTCACCTGCAGGTGCAGCCATTGTTTTACTAGCGCAATGCATGCTGGGTAGATTACGTAGATTTGTTGCTTTGTGGCCTGAGCCGCTTTCGCCATTTACTCAGGTTTCAGGAGCGAGAAAACCAGAATAACTTCACATTGTGCTGCTTTTGGGTGTCATTTTCAATCCAAGGGAAACGAGGGGAGTGATGTTGACACACGAGCTCCCATGATGCACCTCTCAGGTGAGCCTGAAACATCCCATAGTTCTGCTGCTATAGGCCCAGCCTGCTGGGGGAGCTCCCATGATGCACCTCTCCTCCCTCCATGTTCTGCTGCTATAGGCCCAGCCTGCTGGGGGAGCTCCCATGATGCACCTCTCCTCCCTCCATGAACAGATGACATCATTGCTGTCATTAACTTGTGTTTCTCTCTCTCAGCAGGTGTCTCTGGCCTGGTGTTACGCTGCTTGTTGTCCCCTCTTTCCTGTCCTGTTGTAATTTGGCGCTTTATAAATAAAACTGAACTGAACTGAACTGAACTGAACTGAATTGAATTGAATTGAATTGAATTGAATTGAATTATCCCTGCACTGATGAAGCACACCTGGAAGCCAGCTGTCCCACACATTATGGAGCCTGAACTGAGCATAAAAAGGGTTGTAATGAGGAAAATGACTTTAACTTTAAGTCTGAGGAGCAGCGGGGGGGCTCAGAGAGAGACTCTGCAGTCCAGAATCTGAGTCACATCAATGAAGATAAAATGAATAAAACCCGGTTCTGATTGTTTCAAATGTTCAACAAACTGTTCTGATCCACACAGAACCACCATGTTTCTGTCCTGAGGGGAGGCTGGAATCTACTCAACCAATCAAACGACCCCATCAGGTCCAAACCCCACCTCCTGACTCACCTGGTCTCCTCCTCCTCAGAGCACAGGGAGGAGCTGCTGTCCACACCTGCCTGGAAGCTCCGCCCCCACTCCTCCTCCTGATTGGACAGAGAGTCAGGTTAGGAGAGCCAGAGAAAGCTGGCTGCTGTGACGTCACATAAGCAGCGATGACCTCATCAGAGAGGCATGCAGGCTGATGATGTCACTCTACCTGTGCAGCCAGGTGTGGAACTGACAGGAAACAGCTGCTGACTTCAGAGTCCCCAAAACTGCTCTGAGAGGCAGAAACAGGTGTAAGGACAGGTGTGCTGCTGCGGTTCTGGTTCTGCTGATGTCTGCATACCTCCCCACCAGTGTGGTCCTGGTCCTGGTCCTGGTCCTGGTCCTGGTCCTGGTCCTGGTTCTGGTCCTGGTCCTGGTCCTGGTCCTGGTCTTTCCAGCGGAGAAACTCTTTGAAGGAGAATGGGTTCAGCTCCTCAGCCCGCTGCTCCTCCTCATCTGGACAAAGATGAAGAATTATTGATTATTACTGATCTGGACCAGGTCCGGACGGGTTCAGATGTCTTCTGAGATCAGAGCACACTCAGAACCACCACAGAACCGGACAGAAAGTGCACCGGATCGGACCGTGGGACTCACCGTCTGTGATGATCAGGGTCTTCCCGCCTCTCTGTCGGGACATTACGACCCAGACAGGTGGTTCTGTTCGGTTCTGTTCGGTTCTGTAAGGCTGTTAGCGGCACATATTGATTATCTTGTCGATCTGCTGGTCCCGCCGTGTCTCCTCTTCCAAACGAACCCAGACCCGGAAACGCACTGCCTGCTCAAACTCCACGTGACCTTCCTCCGACTTCTGATAGGCTCAGGCGGTCACGTGACATCAGGAGGGAAACAGTGCAAGGAACTAAATTTCCAGCAAGATCTCGGGAAAACAGCTGTGCACGTGTCCACGGCTCGGGTTTGTTTGTTTTGGACCTGGTCGGAACCGGAGGAGAGCCGTTCTGCAGCGGGCAGTCTGACTGGTGAGCGTGCGCTTCAGCCGGTGCGCTGACCCGGTTCTTCGCGGTGGGCTGGGAACGGATGTGGAACCGGTCAACTGTTAAACCACCTTATTTGGTGCTGGTTTATGCTCCGTCCTGTGGTTGTTACTGGTTCCGGTACCGAATGGTCTCAGATCCGACACCGCTCATTTCTTCTGTTGACAGCTCGACACGTGACGAAATCCTCAAAATGAATAAAGCCATTGCTGTGACTGATGACACGTGCTGATTTGTGGATTTTTGGGCGAACCGTTGAGTCTTTTTTTGTTGAGTTTGAGCCGAATTGAAGAGTGACCCGTTAGACACGCGGAGAATGTTCACAAATTGTTTTCTATGTTTGAGTTTTTAACAGACGAACAGGATGTTGTTAAATTGAACAGTTTTGAAATGCAGTTCAGCGCTCAGACCCTGTGGGACATAACCCAACATGTCCTGTGACGTGTCTGCAGGGCCAGAATGTCTGAAGAGGTTCCACCTGAGGGGGAGCCATCCCAGTCCCAAACCCAGTCCACCCTGTCCCCGTCCCAGGCCAGGTCCCAGTCTCAGGCTGGTTCCAGTTCATCCAGCGGGCCGACCTCAGGCAGCCAGTCGTCCAGCGGCTCGGGGACTCTGAGCAGCGTGGACACCATCCCCGTCACGCTGCCGTCCGTCCCGGAGGAGCCAGAACCGCAGCCCTGGGGCCGCCTGCTGCCGATGGCCCGAGGATTCAGGAGCCACGGTGACCGCCCACACATGCAGGCACAGCACCGGTCTGAGGACCGGTACCTGATGGGTTTATTTGTTGCAGACTGCATGGAGGACCGGTACCTGATGGTGTTTATTTGTTGCAGACTGCATGGAGGACCGGTACCTGATGGTGTTTATTTGTTGCAGACTGCATGGAGGACCGGTACCTGATGGTGTTTATTTGTTGCAGACTGCATGGAGGACCGGTACCTGATGGTGTTTATTTGTCTGCAGACTGCATGGAGGACCGGTACCTGATGGTGTTTATTTGTTGCAGACTGCATGGAGGACCGGTACCTGATGGTGTTTATTTGTTGCAGACTGCATGGAGGACCAGTACCTGATGGTGTTTATTTGTTGCAGACTGCATGGAGGACCGGTACCTGATGGTGTTTATTTGTTGCAGACTGCATGGAGGACCGGTACCTGATGGTGTTTATTTGTTGCAGACTGCATGGAGGACCGGTACCTGATGGTGTTTATTTGTTGCAGACTGCATGGAGGACCGGTACCTGATGGTGTTTATTTGTTGCAGACTGCATGGAGGACCGGTACCTGATGGTGTTTATTTGTTGCAGACTGCATGGAGGACCGGTACCTGATGGTGTTTATTTGTTGCAGACTGCATGGAGGACCGGTACCTGATGGTGTTTATTTGTTGCAGACTGCATGGAGGACCGGTACCTGATGGTGTTTATTTGTTGCAGACTGCATGGAGGACCGGTACCTGATGGTGTTTATTTGTTGCAGACTGCATGGAGGACCGGTACCTGATGGTGTTTATTTGTTGCAGACTGCATGGAGGACCGGTACCTGATGGTGTTTATTTGTTGCAGACTGCATGGAGGACCAGTACCTGATGGTGTTTATTTGTTGCAGACTGCATGGAGGACCGGTACCTGATGGTGTTTATTTGTTGCAGACTGCATGGAGGACCGGTACCTGATGGTGTTTATTTGTTGCAGACTGCATGGAGGACCGGTACCTGATGGTGTTTATTTGTTGCAGACTGCATGGAGGACCGGTACCTGATGGTGTTTATTTGTTGCAGACTGCATGGAGGACCAGTACCTGATGGTGTTTATTTGTTGCAGACTGCATGGAGGACCGGTACCTGATGGTGTTTATTTGTTGCAGACTGCATGGAGGACCAGTACCTGATGGTGTTTATTTGTTGCAGACTGCATGGAGGACCAGTACCTGTTTGGACGGGACTCCAGGTGCGACTACGTCCTGGATGATCCGGAGGAGAGAGGATCCACCAGGTTCAGAATCTACAGCAAGAAGCACTTCAGGATCTACAAGGTGAGAAACTGCAGAACAGGTGCTGCAGTCCGTCCTGTTAGTGGTTCTGACACCTGTCTGTCCCTCCTCCACCTGTCTGTCTGTCCTCCACCTGTCTGTCTGTCCTCCACCTGTCTGTCTGTCCTCCACCTGTCTGTCAGGAGGGATCTGAGGTCTTCGTGGAGGACTACAGTAACAACGGCACGTTTGTTGACGGTGTTTTGGTTGGAAAAGATAAGAAACTTCCTCTGATCAACAACGCCGTCCTTTCTCTGGCAGAGCAAAGGAATAAAGGTAACACCCGTCTCACCTTTCACCCGTCTCACCATCTCACCCGTCTCACCTCTCTCACCCGTCTCACCCGTCTCACCTCTCTCACTCGTCTCACCTTTCACCCGTCTCACCATCTCACCCGTCTCACCTCTGTCACCCGTCTCACCTTTCACCCGTCTCACTTCTCTCACGTCTCTCACCCGTCTCACCTCTGTCACCCGTCTCACCTCTGTCACCCGTCTCACCTTTCACCCGTCTCACCTCTGTCACCCGTCTCACCTTTCACTCGTCTCACCTTTCACCCGTCTCACCTCTGTCACCCGTCTCACTTCTCTCACGTCTCTCACCCGTCTCACCTCTCACACCCGTCTGACCTCTGTCACCCGTCTCACCTCTGTCACCCGTCTCACCTCTGTCACCCGTCTCACCTCAGTCACCCGTCTCACCTCTGTCACCCGTCTCACCTTTCACCCGTCTCACCATCTCACCCGTCTCACCTCTCTCACCCGTCTCACCATCTCACCCGTCTCACCTCTCTCACTCGTCTCACCTTTCACCCGTCTCACCTCTGTCACCCGTCTCACCTCTCTCACCCGTCTCACCTCTGTCACCCGTCTCACGTCTCTCTCCCGTCTCACCTCTCTCACCCGTCTGACCTCTCACACCCGTCTCACCTCTGTCACCCGTCTCACCTCTGTCACCCGTCTCACCTCTGTCACCCGTCTCACCTCTGTCACCCGTCTCACCTCTGTCACCCGTCTCACGTCTCTCTCCCGTCTCACCTTTCACCCGTCTCACCTCTCTCACCCGTCTCACCTCTCTCACCCGTCTCACCTCTGTCACCCGTCTCACCTCTGTCACCCGTCTCACCTTTCAGCCGTCTCACCTCTCTCACCCGTCTCACCTCTGTCACCCGTCTCACCTCTCTCACCCGTCTCACCTCTTTCACCCGTCTCACCTCTCTCACCCGTCTCACCTCTCACACCCGTCTCACCTCTTTCACCCGTCTCACCTTTGTCACCCGTCTCACCTCTCTCACCCGTCTCACCTCTCACACCCGTCTCACCTCTTTCACCCGTCTCACCTTTGTCACCCGTCTCACCTTTGTCACCCGTCTCACCTTTCAGCCGTCTCACCTCTCTCACCCGTCTCACCTCTCTCACCCGTCTCACCTCTTTCACCCGTCTCACCTCTGTCACCCGTCTCACCTCTGTCACCCGTCTCACGTCTCTCTCCCGTCTCACCTCTCTCACCCGTCTCACCTTTCAGCCGTCTCACCTCTCTCACCCGTCTCACCTCTGTCACCCGTCTCACGTCTCTCTCCCGTCTCACCTTTCACCCGTCTCACCTCTCTCACCCGTCTCACCTCTGTCACCCGTCTCACGTCTCTCTCCCGTCTCACCTTTCACCCGTCTCACCTCTCTCACCCGTCTCACCTCTGTCACCCGTCTCACGTCTCTCTCCCGTCTCACCTCTCTCACCCGTCTCACCTCTGTCACCCGTCTCACCTCTGTCACCCGTCTCACCTCTGTCACCCGTCTCACCTTTCACCCGTCTCACCATCTCACCCGTCTCACCTCTCTCACCCGTCTCACCATCTCACCCGTCTCACCTCTCTCACTCGTCTCACCTTTCACCCGTCTCACCATCTCACCCGTCTCACCTCTGTCACCCGTCTCACCTTTCACCCGTCTCACTTCTCTCACGTCTCTCACCCGTCTCACCTCTGTCACCCGTCTCACCTCTGTCACCCGTCTCACCTTTCACCCGTCTCACCTCTGTCACCCGTCTCACCTTTCACTCGTCTCACCTCTGTCACCCGTCTCACCTTTCACTCGTCTCACCTTTCACCCGTCTCACCTCTGTCACCCGTCTCACCTCTGTCACCCGTCTCACTTCTCTCACGTCTCTCACCCGTCTGACCTCTCACACCCGTCTCACCTCTGTCACCCGTCTCACCTCTGTCACCCGTCTCACCTCTGTCACCCGTCTCACCTCTGTCACCCGTCTCACCTCTGTCACCCGTCTCACCTTTCACCCGTCTCACCTCTGTCACCCGTCTCACCTCTGTCACCCGTCTCACCTTTCACCCGTCTCACCTCTGTCACCCGTCTCACCTCTGTCACCCGTCTCACGTCTCTCTCCCGTCTCACCTCTCTCACCCGTCTCACCTCTGTCACCCGTCTCACCTCTCTCACCCGTCTCACCTCTGTCACCCGTCTCACCTCTGTCACCCGTCTCACCTCTTTCACCCGTCTCACCTCTGTCACCCGTCTCACCTTTCACCCGTCTCACCTCTGTCACCCGTCTCACCTCTGTCACCCGTCTCACGTCTCTCTCCCGTCTCACCTTTCACTCGTCTCACGTCTGTCACCCGTCTCACCTCTGTCACCCGTCTCACGTCTCTCTCCCGTCTCACCTCTGTCACCCGTCTCACGTCTGTCACCCGTCTCACGTCTCTCTCCCGTCTCACCTCTGTCACCCGTCTCACGTCTGTCACCCGTCTCACGTCTCTCTCCCGTCTCACGTCTGTCACCCGTCTCACGTCTCTCTCCCGTCTCACCTCTGTCACCCGTCTCACGTCTCTCACCCGTCTCACCTCTGTCACCCGTCTCACGTCTCTCTCCCGTCTCACCTTTCACCCGTCTCACCTCTCTCACCCGTCTCACCTCTCTCACCCGTCTCACCTCTGTCACCCGTCTCACCTCTGTCACCCGTCTCACCTTTCAGCCGTCTCACCTCTCTCACCCGTCTCACCTCTGTCACCCGTCTCACCTCTCTCACCCGTCTCACCTCTTTCACCCGTCTCACCTCTCTCACCCGTCTCACCTCTCACACCCGTCTCACCTCTTTCACCCGTCTCACCTTTGTCAGCCGTCTCACCTCTCTCACCTCTCTCACCCGTCTCACCTCTTTCACCCGTCTCACCTCTCTCACCCGTCTCACCTTTCAGCCGTCTCACCTCTGTCACCCGTCTCACGTCTCTCTCCCGTCTCACCTCTGTCACCCGTCTCACGTCTCTCTCCCGTCTCACCTCTTTCACCCGTCTCACCTTTGTCAGCCGTCTCACCTCTCTCACCTCTCTCACCCGTCTCACCTCTTTCACCCGTCTCACCTCTCTCACCCGTCTCACCTCTGTCACCCGTCTCACCTTTCAGCCGTCTCACCTCTGTCACCCGTCTCACGTCTCTCTCCCGTCTCACCTCTGTCACCCGTCTCACGTCTCTCTCCCGTCTCACCTCTGTCACCCGTCTCACCCTTCTGTCTGCAGTGTTCGTCTTCATCGACCTCATTTCAGACGATCAGTCCAGTTTACCTAAAGGCCTGCAGGACAAATACCTGCTGACTCGACGAATCGGCACGTGAGTCTGCTCACCTGTGTGTGATGTCACCTCCGTGGCGTGCTGTTCTGCTCACCTGTGTGTGATGTCACTTCCGTGGCGTGCTGTTCTGCTCACCTGTGTGTGATGTCACTTCCGTGGCG
>JAVGWW010000010.1:456480-576480 GCA_036924055.1 Leuresthes tenuis | reverse complement strand
TGAAGGCTCTGCCTCCCATTCTGCTTTTAGGGGCCTGATAACTGAAGGCTCTGCCTCCCATTCTGCTTTTAGGGGCCTGATAACTGAAGGCTCTGCCTCCCATTCTGCTTTTAGGGGCCTGATAACTGAAGGCTCTGCCTCCCATTCTGCTTTTAGGGGCCTGATAACTGAAGGCTCTGCCTCCCATTCTGCTTTTAGGGGCCTGATAACTGAAGGCTCTGCCTCCCATTCTGCTTTTAGGGGCCTGATAACTGAAGGCTCTGCCTCCCATTCTGCTTTTAGGGGCCTGATAACTGAAGGCTCTGCCTCCCATTCTGCTTTTAGGGGCCTGATAACTGAAGGCTCTGCCTCCCATTCTGCTTTTAGGGGCCTGATAACTGAAGGCTCTGCCTCCCATTCTGCTTTTAGAAACTCTGGGAACCACAAGGAAACCTGCAGCCTGAGAGCAAAGTGCTCTGTTGGGGAAATATCCAACTGTGAGATCTTTAAGATGTGATGGAGCTCGGTCATTAGGAGCTGCTGACAGATTCTGAGCCCAAACAGAACATGACAAAGACTCATTTCCTCGTGTTTCAGCAAAGGATGTGGTGAGGAAGCTGCTGGTGGTCGACCCGGCCAAGAGGATGACCATCGATGAAGCTCTGCAGCACCCCTGGTTACAGGTAAGTTCTGACCCGTCAGAACGCAGCTGCTGGATGCAGCGATGCAGACGGCGTGTGTGAGAACAGGTGCATGATGGGAGCTGTCTGACTGACTGATGTTTGTAGGATCCGGAGATGCTGAAGACGGCTCAGAGACTCATGTTCCCGTCAGAGGGAGAGGCTGCTGGCTCCGCCCCTGGGCCGTCTACTGGCCCCGCCCCTGGGCCGCCTGCTGGCCCCGCCCCTGGGCCGCCTGCTGGCCCCGCCCCTGGGCCGCCTGCTGGCCCCGCCCCTGGGCCGCCTGCTGGCTCCGCCCCTGCTTCCATGGTAACCACACTCAGATTTATACATTCACACTCAAATGGTGATCCTGCCCCTTAACTGCCCTGCCCCCCCTCAACAGGAGGCGGAGTCAGCCTCAGGAGAATCCTCCAGGAGGAAACGAGGAAGAGAAGAAGAAGATGATGATGAGCGTCCTGCTAAGCGCAGCTCAGCCCCGCCCACTACCTCTCTGTAGAGGAGCTGAAACTTTGTAAATAAAGTTTTTTGTGTTTTTTCACGGTTATTTGTAAACAGCTGGTTCTGACCCGATTTTTCAGCCGAGTGAGGTTATGGTTCTGTTCTGTAAACTTCTAAAAAGTGATGCAACGAATGTGCAGAGCCCTGCGGAGACGTCCGGTCTGATCCGGTCCGGTCCGGTCCGGTCTGATCCGGTCCGATCCGGTCTGATCTGGTCCGGTCCGGTCCGGTCCGGTCCGGTCTGATCCGGTCCGGTCCGGTCCAGACAGAGTGAGAGTCTGGGCCCATGTTTTTATCAACTAAATAAACTCAGATTTTAAATGAAGCAGTGATTTCTGTCCTGATGGAGCTTCCTGCCAGGTCCAACAGAACCAACGGTGTGTTTTACCCGATGAGAAAAACTCTGAGGTGGGGGAGGGGGTCGATCCAAATATTGACAGAACCAGTGCCCGTCCTGTGCTGTGATGTTAGAATCTGGGTCGCGACCCAAAGAATGAGGTCGCTGGGACGTCTGGACCTGCTGGTTCTGACCATCCTCCAGTCCGACTCTGCAGGACTGAGGGTTTCATTCCTGATGATGCAGTTCCCCGTTGGACTTGAAAATGATTGGTACCTTAAACAACAACAAGGTTTGAGGTCAGAACCAGAACCAGACTGGGACCGGTTTCATGTGCAACACGAGGCCGGCTCCCTCTGAAATGGAGGAGACTCAGTGACTGAAATAACAGCCCAAAGTGCTCCGGAACCAGCGAGATTCTTCAACTTCACTTCTTTTAAGTTATGAAACTAATTTAATCCAACATCCATCCATCCATCCATCCATCATCCATCCATCCATCCATCCATCCATCATTCATCCATCCATCCATCATTCATCCATCCATCATCCATCCATCCATCATTCATCCATCCATCCATCATTCATCCATCCATCCATCATTCATCCATCCATCCATCCATCCATCATCCATCTAACCATCCATCCATCCATCCATCCATCCATCATCCATCCATCATCCATCCATCCATCCATCCATCCATCCATCATCCATCCATCCATCCATCCATCCATCATCCATCATTCATCCATCCATCCATCATTCATCCATCCATCCATCATTCATCCATCCATCATCCATCCATCATTCATCCATCCATCCATCATCCATCCATCCATCATCCATCATTCATCCATCCATCCATCATTCATCCATCCATCCATCATTCATCCATCCATCATCCATCCATCCATCATCCATCCATCCATCCATCATCCATCCATCATTCATCCATCCATCATCCATCATTCATCCATCCATCCATCATTCATCCATCCATCATCCATCCATCATCCATCCATCCATCATTCATCCATCCATCCATCATTCATCCATCCATCCATCATTCATCCATCCATCATCCATCCATCATTCATCCATCCATCATTCATCCATCCATCCATCATCCATCCATCATTCATCCATCCATTCATCCATCATCCATCCATCATTCATCCATCCATCATCCATCTATCCATCATTCATCCATCCATCCATCATCCATCCATCCATCATCCATCCATCATTCATCCATCCATCATCCATCTATCCATCATTCATCCATCCATCCATCATCCATCCATCCATCATTCATCCATCCATCCATCATCCATCCATCCGTCATCCATCCATCCATCATCCATCCGTCATCCATCATTCATCCATCCATCCATCATCCATCCATCCATCATCCATCCATCCATCATTCATCCATCCATCCATCATCCATCCATCATTCATCCATCCATCCTCTGAGGATTTAAAGGTTCACGGATGTATTCGGGAGCCTGATTGTTCGGGGCTTTATGAATGAGATTTTGAACTGAATCCTAAATCTGACTAGAAGCCAGTGAATCAACACAAGATCTTTTAACTCTAAATGGATAACAGAGTGTTGGCTCAGACAGGGATAAAGAGAGTTAAAGAAGTTTAATCCTGTTCTCTGACTTTGACTGGCCTCAAGCTTTCATAGTTTTCTTCTTATTCTGTTATCGTTAAATGTTTTAAGGACAGATAGAATCATTGTTCCATTATTATAAATAAATAAAATAAAATAAATAAATAAATAAAATAAAATAAAATAAAATAAAATAAAATAAAATAAAATAAATAAATATAAACCGGTTAAACCCAGGTCCTGATATTTTAGTAGTTTTTACACACATTTACTGTCTCACAGCACGTTTTGGACCAGTAAACCAGTTGTTTTGTGTTTGTTGTGTTTGTTGTGCACAGTAGCTCTGCACAACAAACACAAAACAACAAACAAAGCCAGAACCAATCAATTAAAGGCAAATGTAACAAACATCCTCTTTTTCTACTTAGTTAAACCTCCCAATTGCCAAGAAATGGGAGTTTTGAATGCTTGATGCTTGTAAAGTCAAGTAACCAAGTAAAGATCAACATGTCCACCGGACTTACAGGTAACTGCTGGGATACGCTCCACCCGTTACCCAAAAAACGATGGATTGACGGTATAGAAAATGGATGGATGGATTTACAGGTAGGGTGGGGGGGTCTGGCCTAAGGACTGGAGGTAATACCTTATAATTATACCACTACCACCACTTTCAGCCTTTTTTTAATTTTTCCCAGAGGTCACTTGTGGTATTGCAACAAAACTCCTCAATTTCATATTTCGAGTCGAGTCGAGTCGAGTCGAATAGAATAGAATAGTCTTTATTGTCATTGTACGGGCTGGTACAATGAAATTTGAGGGTGCTCCCGCAGAGCTACTGTGCACAACAAACACAACAAACACAAAACAACAAACAAAGCCAGAACCAATCAATTAAAGGCAAATGTAACAAACATCCTCTTTTTCTACTTAGTTAAACCCCCCAATTGCCAAGAAATGGGAGTTTTGAATGCTTGATGCTTGTAAAGTCAAGTAACCAAGTAAAGATCAACATGTCCACCGGACTTACAGGTAACTGCTGGGATACGCTCCACCCGTTACCCAAAAAACGATGGATTGACGGTATAGAAAATGGATGGATGGATTTACAGGTAGGGTGGGGGGGGTCTGGCCTAAGGACTGGAGGTAATACCTTATAATCATACCACTACCACCACTTTCAGCCTTTTTTTATTTTTCCCAGAGGTCACTTGTGGTATTGCAACAAAACTCCTCAATTTCATATTTCGAGTCGAGTCGAATCGAGTCGAGTCGAGTCGAGTCGAGTCGAGTCGAGTCGAGTCGAGTCGAATAGAATAGAATAGTCTTTATTGTCATTGTACGGGCTGGTACAATGAAATTTGAGGGTGCTCCCGCAGAGCTACTGTGCACAACAAACACAACAAACACAAAACAACAAACAAAGCCAGAACCAATCAATTAAAGGCAAATGTAACAAACATCCTCTTTTTCTACTTAGTTAAACCTCCCAATTGCCAAGAAATGGGAGTTTTGAATGCTTGATGCTTGTAAAGTCAAGTAACCAAGTAAAGATCAACATGTCCACCGGACTTACAGGTAACTGCTGAGATACGCTCCACCCGTTACCCAAAAAACGATGGATTGACGGTATAGAAAATGGATGGATGGATTTACAGGTAGGGTGGGGGGGTCTGGCCTAAGGACTGGAGGTAATACCTTATAATCATACTACTACCACCACTTTCAGCCTTTTTTTATTTTTCCCAGAGGTCACTTGTGGTATTGCAACAAAACTCCTCAATTTCATATTTCAAGTCGAGTCGAGTCGAGTCGAGTCGAGTCGAGTCGAGTCGAATAGAATAGAATAGAATAGAATAGAATAGAATAGAATAGAATAGAGTCGAGTCGAGTCGAGTCGAGTCGACTCGAATAGAATAGAATAGTCTTTATTGTCATTGTACGGGCTGGTACAATGAAATTTGAGGGTGCTCCCGCAGAGCTACTGTGCACAACAAACACAACAAACACAACAAACACAAAACAACAAACAAAGCCAGAACCAATCAATTAAAGGCAAATGTAACAAACATCCTCTTTTTCTACTTAGTTAAACCTCCCAATTGCCAAGAAATGGGAGTTTTGAATGCTTGATGCTTGTAAAGTCAAGTAACCAAGTAAAGATCAACATGTCCACCGGACTTACAGGTAACTGCTGGGATACGCTCCACCCGTTACCCAAAAAACGATGGATTGACGGTATAGAAAATGGATGGATGGATTTATAGGTAGGGTGGGGGGGTCTGGCCTAAGGACTGGAGGTAATACCTTATAATCATACTACTACCACCACTTTTAGCCTTTTTTTATTTTTCCCAGAGGTCACTTGTGGTATTGCAACAAAACTCCTCAATTTCATATTTCAAGTCGAGTCGAGTCGAGTCGAGTCGAGTCGAGTCGAATAGAATAGAATAGAATAGAATAGAATAGAATAGAGTCGAGTCGAGTCGAGTCGAGTCGAGTCGACTCGAATAGAATAGAATAGTCTTTATTGTCATTGTACGGGCTGGTACAATGAAATTTGAGGGTGCTCCCGCAGAGCTACTGTGCACAACAAACACAACAAACACAACAAACACAACAAACACAAAACAACAAACAAAGCCAGAACCAATCAATTAAAGGCAAATGTAACAAACATCCTCTTTTTCTACTTAGTTAAACCTCCCAATTGCCAAGAAATGGGAGTTTTGAATGCTTGATGCTTGTAAAGTCAAGTAAACAAGTAAAGATCAACATGTCCACCGGACTTACAGGTAACTGCTGGGATACGCTCCACCGTTACCCAAAAAACGATGGATTGACGGTATAGAAAATGGATGGATGGATTTACAGGTAGGGTGGGGGGGTCTGGCCTAAGAACTGGAGGTAATACCTTATAATCATACTACTACCACCACTTTCAGCCTTTTTTTATTTTTCCCAGAGGTCACTTGTGGTATTGCAACAAAACTCCTCAATTTCATATTTCGAGTCGAGTCGAATCGAATCGAATCGAATCGAGTCGAATAGAATAGAATAGTCTTTATTGTCATTGTACGGGCTGGTATAATGAAATTTGAGGGTGCTCCCGCAGAGCTACTGTGCACAACAAACACAACAAACACAAAACAACAAACAAAGCCAGAACCAATCAATTAAAGGCAAATGTAACAAACATCCTCTTTTTCTACTTAGTTAAACCTCCCAATTGCCAAGAAATGGGAGTTTTGAATGCTTGATGCTTGTAAAGTCAAGTAACCAAGTAAAGATCAACATGTTCACCGGACTTACAGGTAACTGCTGGGATACGCTCCACCCGTTACCCAAAAAACGATGGATTGACGGTATAGAAAATGGATGGATGGATTTACAGGTAGGGTGGGGGGGTCTGGCCTAAGGACTGGAGGTAATACCTTATAATCATACTACTACCACCACTTTCAGCCTTTTTTTATTTTTCCCAGAGGTCACTTGTGGTATTGCAACAAAACTCCTCAATTTCATATTTCAAGTCGAGTCGAGTCGAGTCGAGTCGAGTCGAGTCGAATAGAATAGAATAGAATAGAATAGAATAGAATAGTCTTTATTGTCATTGTACGGGCTGGTACAATGAAATTTGAGGGTGCTCCCGCAGAGCTACTGTGCACAACAAACACAACAAACACAAAACAACAAACAAAGCCAGAACCAATCAATTAAAGGCAAATGTAACAAACATCCTCTTTTTCTACTTAGTTAAACCTCCCAATTGCCAAGAAATGGGAGTTTTGAATGCTTGATGCTTGTAAAGTCAAGTAAACAAGTAAAGATCAACATGTCCACCGGACTTACAGGTAACTGCTGGGATACGCTCCACCCGTTACCCAAAAAACGATGGATTGACGGTATAGAAAATGGATGGATGGATTTACAGGTAGGGTGGGGGGGTCTGGCCTAAGAACTGGAGGTAATACCTTATAATCATACTACTACCACCACTTTCAGCCTTTTTTTATTTTTCCCAGAGGTCACTTGTGGTATTGCAACAAAACTCCTCAATTTCATATTTCAAGTCGAGTCGAGTCGAGTCAAGTCGAATAGAATAGAATAGAATAGAATAGAATAGAATAGAATAGAATAGAATAGAATAGAATAGTCTTTATTGTCATTGTACGGGCTGGTACAATGAAATTTGAGGGTGCTCCCGCAGAGCTACTGTGCACAACAAACACAACAAACACAAAACAACAAACAAAGCCAGAACCAATCAATTAAAGGCAAATGTAACAAACATCCTCTTTTTCTACTTAGTTAAACCACCCAATTGCCAAGAAATGGGAGTTTTGAATGCTTGATGCTTGTAAAGTCAAGTAACCAAGTAAAGATCAACATGTCCACCGGACTTACAGGTAACTGCTGGGATACGCTCCACCCGTTACCCAAAAAACGATGGATTGACGGTATAGAAAATGGATGGATGGATTTACAGGTAGGGTGGGGGGGTCTGGCCTAAGAACTGGAGGTAATACCTTATAATCATACTACTACCACCACTTTCAGCCTTTTTTTATTTTTCCCAGAGGTCACTTGTGGTATTGCAACAAAACTCCTCAATTTCATATTTCAAGTCGAGTCGAGTCGAGTCGAGTCGAATAGAATAGAATAGAATAGTCTTTATTGTCATTGTACGGGCTGGTACAATGAAATTTGAGGGTGCTCCCGCAGAGCTACTGTGCACAACAAACACAAAACAACAAACAAAGCCAGAACCAATCAATTAAAGGCAAATGTAACAAACATCCTCTTTTTCTACTTAGTTAAACCTCCCAATTGCCAAGAAATGGGAGTTTTGAATGCTTGATACTTGTAAAGTCAAGTAACCAAGTAAAGATCAACATGTCCACCGGACTTACAGGTAACTGCTGGGATACGCTCCACCCGTTACCCAAAAAACGATGGATTGACGGTATAGAAAATGGATGGATGGATTTACAGGTAGGGTGGGGGGGTCTGGCCTAAGGACTGGAGGTAATACCTTATAATCATACCACTACCACCACTTTCAGCCTTTTTTTATTTTTCCCAGAGGTCACTTGTGGTATTGCAACAAAACTCCTCAATTTCATATTTCGAGTCGAGTCGAATCGAGTCGAGTCGAGTCGAATAGAATAGAATAGAATAGAATAGAATAGAATAGAATAGAATAGAATAGTCTTTATTGTCATTGTACGGGCTGGTACAATGAAATTTGAGGGTGCTCCCGCAGAGCTACTGTGCACAACAAACACAACAAACACAAAACAACAAACAAAGCCAGAACCAATCAATTAAAGGCAAATGTAACAAACATCCTCTTTTTCTACTTAGTTAAACCACCCAATTGCCAAGAAATGGGAGTTTTGAATGCTTGATGCTTGTAAAGTCAAGTAACCAAGTAAAGATCAACATGTCCACCGGACTTACAGGTAACTGCTGGGATACGCTCCACCCGTTACCCAAAAAACGATGGATTGACGGTATAGAAAATGGATGGATGGATTTACAGGTAGGGTGGGGGGGTCTGGCCTAAGAACTGGAGGTAATACCTTATAATCATACTACTACCACCACTTTCAGCCTTTTTTTATTTTTCCCAGAGGTCACTTGTGGTATTGCAACAAAACTCCTCAATTTCATATTTCAAGTCGAGTCGAGTCGAGTCGAGTCGAATAGAATAGAATAGAATAGTCTTTATTGTCATTGTACGGGCTGGTACAATGAAATTTGAGGGTGCTCCCGCAGAGCTACTGTGCACAACAAACACAAAACAACAAACAAAGCCAGAACCAATCAATTAAAGGCAAATGTAACAAACATCCTCTTTTTCTACTTAGTTAAACCTCCCAATTGCCAAGAAATGGGAGTTTTGAATGCTTGATACTTGTAAAGTCAAGTAACCAAGTAAAGATCAACATGTCCACCGGACTTACAGGTAACTGCTGGGATACGCTCCACCCGTTACCCAAAAAACGATGGATTGACGGTATAGAAAATGGATGGATGGATTTACAGGTAGGGTGGGGGGGTCTGGCCTAAGGACTGGAGGTAATACCTTATAATCATACCACTACCACCACTTTCAGCCTTTTTTTATTTTTCCCAGAGGTCACTTGTGGTATTGCAACAAAACTCCTCAATTTCATATTTCGAGTCGAGTCGAGTCGAGTCGAGTCGAGTCGAATAGAATAGAATAGAATAGAATAGAATAGAATAGAATAGAATAGAATAGAATAGAATAGAATAGTCTTTATTGTCATTGTACGGGCTGGTACAATGAAATTTGAGGGTGCTCCCGCAGAGCTACTGTGCACAACAAACACAACAAACACAAAACAACAAACAAAGCCAGAACCAATCAATTAAAGGCAAATGTAACAAACATCCTCTTTTTCTACTTAGTTAAACCTCCCAATTGCCAAGAAATGGGCGTTTTGAATGCTTGATGCTTGTAAAGTCAAGTAACCAAGTAAAGATAAACATGTCCACCGGACTTACAGGTAACTGCTGGGATACGCTCCACCCGTTACCCAAAAAACGATGGATTGACGGTATAGAAAATGGATGGATGGATTTACATGTAGGGTGGGGGGGTCTGGCCTAAGGACTGGAGGTAATACCTTATAATCATACCACTACCACCACTTTCAGCCTTTTTTTTATTTTTCCCAGAGGTCACTTGTGGTATTGCAACAAAACTCCTCAATTTCATATTTCAAGTCGAGTCGAGTCGAGTCGAGTCGAATAGAATAGAATAGAATAGAATAGAATAGAATAGAATAGAATAGAATAGAATAGAATAGAATGGAATAGAATAGAATAGTCTTTATTGTCATTGTACGGGCTGGTACAATGAAATTTGAGGGTGCTCCCGCAGAGCTACTGTGCACAACAAACACAACAAACACAACAAACAGAAAACAACAAACAAAGCCAGAACCAATCAATTAAAGGCAAATGTAACAAACATCCTCTTTTTCTACTTAGTTAAACCTCCCAATTGCCAAGAAATGGGAGTTTTGAATGCTTGATGCTTGTAAAGTCAAGTAACCAAGTAAAGATCAACATGTCCACCGGACTTACAGGTAACTGCTGGGATACGCTCCACCCGTTACCCAAAAAACGATGGATTGACGGTATAGAAAATGGATGGATGGATTTACAGGTAGGGTGGGGGGGTCTGGCCTAAGGACTGGAGGTAATACCTTATAATCATACTACTACCACCACTTTCAGCCTTTTTTTATTTTTCCCAGAGGTCACTTGTGGTATTGCAACAAAACTCCTCAATTTCATATTTCAAGTCGAGTCGAATCGAGTCGAGTCGAATAGAATAGAATCGAACAGTCTTTATTGTCATTGTACGGGCTGGTACAATGAAATTTGAGGGTGCTCCCGCAGAGCTACTGTGCACAACAAACACAACAAACACAACAAACACAAAACAACAAACAAAGCCAGAACCAATCAATTAAAGGCAAATGTAACAAACATCCTCTTTTTCTACTTAGTTAAACCTCCCAATTGCCAAGAAATGGGCGTTTTGAATGCTTGATGCTTGTAAAGTCAAGTAACCAAGTAAAGATAAACATGTCCACCGGACTTACAGGTAACTGCTGGGATACGCTCCACCCGTTACCCAAAAAACGATGGATTGCTGGTATAGAAAATGGATGGATGGATTTACATGTAGGGTGGGGGGGTCTGGCCTAAGGACTGGAGGTAATACCTTATAATCATACCACTACCACCACTTTCAGCCTTTTTTTTATTTTTCCCAGAGGTCACTTGTGGTATTGCAACAAAACTCCTCAATTTCATATTTCAAGTCGAGTCGAGTCGAGTCGAGTCGAATAGAATAGAATAGAATAGAATAGAATAGAATAGAATAGAATAGAATGGAATAGAATAGAATAGTCTTTATTGTCATTGTACGGGCTGGTACAATGAAATTTGAGGGTGCTCCCGCAGAGCTACTGTGCACAACAAACACAACAAACAGAAAACAACAAACAAAGCCAGAACCAATCAATTAAAAGGAAAATGTAACAAACATCCTCTTTTTCTACTTAGTTAAACCTCCCAATTGCCAAGAAATGGGAGTTTTGAATGCTTGATGCTTGTAAAGTCAAGTAACCAAGTAAAGATCAACATGTCCACCGGACTTACAGGTAACTGCTGGGATACGCTCCACCCGTTACCCAAAAAACGATGGATTGACGGTATAGAAAATGGATGGATAGATTTACAGGTAGGGTGGGGGGGTCTGGCCTAAGAACTGGAGGTAATACCTTATAATCATACTACTACCACCACTTTCAGCCTTTTTTTATTTTTCCCAGAGGTCACTTGTGGTATTGCAACAAAACTCCTCAATTTCATATTTCAAGTCGAGTCGAGTCGAGTCAAGTCGAGTCGAATAGAATAGAATAGAATAGAATAGTCTTTATTGTCATTGTACGGGCTGGTACAATGAAATTTGAGGGTGCTCCCGCAGAGCTACTGTGCACAACAAACACAACAAACAGAAAACAACAAACAAAGCCAGAACCAATCAATTAAGAGGAAAATGTAACAAACATCCTCTTTTTCTACTTAGTTAAACCTCCCAATTGCCAAGAAATGGGAGTTTTGAATGCTTGATGCTTGTAAAGTCAAGTAACCAAGTAAAGATCAACATGTCCACCGGACTTACAGGTAACTGCTGGGATACGCTCCACCCGTTACCCAAAAAACGATGGATTGACGGTATAGAAAATGGATGGATAGATTTACAGGTAGGGTGGGGGGGTCTGGCCTAAGAACTGGAGGTAATACCTTATAATCATACTACTACCACCACTTTCAGCCTTTTTTTATTTTTCCCAGAGGTCACTTGTGGTATTGCAACAAAACTCCTCAATTTCATATTTCAAGTCGAGTCGAGTCGAGTCGAGTCGAGTCGAATAGAATAGAATAGAATAGAATAGAATAGAATAGAATAGTCTTTATTGTCATTGTACGGGCTGGTACAATGAAATTTGAGGGTGCTCCCGCAGAGCTACTGTGCACAACAAACACAACAAACACAAAACAACAAACAAAGCCAGAACCAATCAATTAAAGGCAAATGTAACAAACATCCTCTTTTTCTACTTAGTTAAACCTCCCAATTGCCAAGAAATGGGAGTTTTGAATGCTTGATGCTTGTAAAGTCAAGTAACCAAGTAAAGATCAACATGTCCACCGGACTTACAGGTAACTGCTGGGATACGCTCCACCCGTTACCCAAAAAACGATGGATTGACGGTATAGAAAATGGATGGATGGATTTACAGGTAGGGTGGGGGGGGTCTGGCCTAAGGACTGGAGGTAATACCTTATAATCATACCACTACCACCACTTTCAGCCTTTTTTTATTTTTCCCAGAGGTCACTTGTGGTATTGCAACAAAACTCCTCAATTTCATATTTCGAGTCGAGTCGAATCGAGTCGAGTCGAGTCGAGTCGAGTCGAGTCGAATAGAATAGAATAGTCTTTATTGTCATTGTACGGGCTGGTACAATGAAATTTGAGGGTGCTCCCGCAGAGCTACTGTGCACAACAAACACAACAAACACAAAACAACAAACAAAGCCAGAACCAATCAATTAAAGGCAAATGTAACAAACATCCTCTTTTTCTACTTAGTTAAACCTCCCAATTGCCAAGAAATGGGAGTTTTGAATGCTTGATGCTTGTAAAGTCAAGTAACCAAGTAAAGATCAACATGTCCACCGGACTTACAGGTAACTGCTGGGATACGCTCCACCCGTTACCCAAAAAACGATGGATTGACGGTATAGAAAATGGATGGATGGATTTACAGGTAGGGTGGGGGGGGTCTGGCCTAAGGACTGGAGGTAATACCTTATAATCATACCACTACCACCACTTTCAGCCTTTTTTTATTTTTCCCAGAGGTCACTTGTGGTATTGCAACAAAACTCCTCAATTTCATATTTCGAGTCGAGTCGAATCGAGTCGAGTCGAGTCGAGTCGAGTCGAGTCGAGTCGAGTCGAGTCGAGTCGAGTCGAATAGAATAGAATAGTCTTTATTGTCATTGTACGGGCTGGTACAATGAAATTTGAGGGTGCTCCCGCAGAGCTACTGTGCACAACAAACACAACAAACACAAAACAACAAACAAAGCCAGAACCAATCAATTAAAGGCAAATGTAACAAACATCCTCTTTTTCTACTTAGTTAAACCTCCCAATTGCCAAGAAATGGGAGTTTTGAATGCTTGATGCTTGTAAAGTCAAGTAACCAAGTAAAGATCAACATGTCCACCGGACTTACAGGTAACTGCTGAGATACGCTCCACCCGTTACCCAAAAAACGATGGATTGACGGTATAGAAAATGGATGGATGGATTTACAGGTAGGGTGGGGGGGTCTGGCCTAAGGACTGGAGGTAATACCTTATAATCATACTACTACCACCACTTTCAGCCTTTTTTTATTTTTCCCAGAGGTCACTTGTGGTATTGCAACAAAACTCCTCAATTTCATATTTCAAGTCGAGTCGAGTCGAGTCGAGTCGAGTCGAGTCGAATAGAATAGAATAGAATAGAATAGAATAGAATAGAATAGAATAGAATAGAATAGAGTCGAGTCGAGTCGAGTCGACTCGAATAGAATAGAATAGTCTTTATTGTCATTGTACGGGCTGGTACAATGAAATTTGAGGGTGCTCCCGCAGAGCTACTGTGCACAACAAACACAACAAACACAACAAACACAAAACAACAAACAAAGCCAGAACCAATCAATTAAAGGCAAATGTAACAAACATCCTCTTTTTCTACTTAGTTAAACCTCCCAATTGCCAAGAAATGGGAGTTTTGAATGCTTGATGCTTGTAAAGTCAAGTAACCAAGTAAAGATCAACATGTCCACCGGACTTACAGGTAACTGCTGGGATACGCTCCACCCGTTACCCAAAAAACGATGGATTGACGGTATAGAAAATGGATGGATGGATTTATAGGTAGGGTGGGGGGGTCTAGCCTAAGGACTGGAGGTAATACCTTATAATCATACTACTACCACCACTTTTAGCCTTTTTTTATTTTTCCCAGAGGTCACTTGTGGTATTGCAACAAAACTCCTCAATTTCATATTTCAAGTCGAGTCGAGTCGAGTCGAGTCGAGTCGAGTCGAATAGAATAGAATAGAATAGAATAGAATAGAATAGAATAGAATAGAATAGAGTCGAGTCGAGTCGAGTCGAGTCGACTCGAATAGAATAGAATAGTCTTTATTGTCATTGTACGGGCTGGTACAATGAAATTTGAGGGTGCTCCCGCAGAGCTACTGTGCACAACAAACACAACAAACACAACAAACACAACAAACACAAAACAACAAACAAAGCCAGAACCAATCAATTAAAGGCAAATGTAACAAACATCCTCTTTTTCTACTTAGTTAAACCTCCCAATTGCCAAGAAATGGGAGTTTTGAATGCTTGATGCTTGTAAAGTCAAGTAAACAAGTAAAGATCAACATGTCCACCGGACTTACAGGTAACTGCTGGGATACGCTCCACCGTTACCCAAAAAACGATGGATTGACGGTATAGAAAATGGATGGATGGATTTACAGGTAGGGTGGGGGGGTCTGGCCTAAGAACTGGAGGTAATACCTTATAATCATACTACTACCACCACTTTCAGCCTTTTTTTATTTTTCCCAGAGGTCACTTGTGGTATTGCAACAAAACTCCTCAATTTCATATTTCGAGTCGAGTCGAATCGAATCGAATCGAATCGAGTCGAATAGAATAGAATAGTCTTTATTGTCATTGTACGGGCTGGTATAATGAAATTTGAGGGTGCTCCCGCAGAGCTACTGTGCACAACAAACACAACAAACACAAAACAACAAACAAAGCCAGAACCAATCAATTAAAGGAAAATGTAACAAACATCCTCTTTTTCTACTTAGTTAAACCTCCCAATTGCCAAGAAATGGGAGTTTTGAATGCTTGATGCTTGTAAAGTCAAGTAACCAAGTAAAGATCAACATGTTCACCGGACTTACAGGTAACTGCTGGGATACGCTCCACCCGTTACCCAAAAAACGATGGATTGACGGTATAGAAAATGGATGGATGGATTTACAGGTAGGGTGGGGGGGTCTGGCCTAAGGACTGGAGGTAATACCTTATAATCATACTACTACCACCACTTTCAGCCTTTTTTTATTTTTCCCAGAGGTCACTTGTGGTATTGCAACAAAACTCCTCAATTTCATATTTCAAGTCGAGTCGAGTCGAGTCGAGTCGAGTCGAATAGAATAGAATAGAATAGAATAGAATAGAATAGTCTTTATTGTCATTGTACGGGCTGGTACAATGAAATTTGAGGGTGCTCCCGCAGAGCTACTGTGCACAACAAACACAACAAACACAACAAACACAAAACAACAAACAAAGCCAGAACCAATCAATTAAAGGCAAATGTAACAAACATCCTCTTTTTCTACTTAGTTAAACCTCCCAATTGCCAAGAAATGGGAGTTTTGAATGCTTGATGCTTGTAAAGTCAAGTAAACAAGTAAAGATCAACATGTCCACCGGACTTACAGGTAACTGCTGGGATACGCTCCACCCGTTACCCAAAAAACGATGGATTGACGGTATAGAAAATGGATGGATGGATTTACAGGTAGGGTGGGGGGGTCTGGCCTAAGAACTGGAGGTAATACCTTATAATCATACTACTACCACCACTTTCAGCCTTTTTTTATTTTTCCCAGAGGTCACTTGTGGTATTGCAACAAAACTCCTCAATTTCATATTTCAAGTCGAGTCGAGTCGAGTCAAGTCGAATAGAATAGAATAGAATAGAATAGAATAGAATAGAATAGAATAGAATAGAATAGAATAGAATAGTCTTTATTGTCATTGTACGGGCTGGTACAATGAAATTTGAGGGTGCTCCCGCAGAGCTACTGTGCACAACAAACACAACAAACACAACAAACACAAAACAACAAACAAAGCCAGAACCAATCAATTAAAGGCAAATGTAACAAACATCCTCTTTTTCTACTTAGTTAAACCTCCCAATTGCCAAGAAATGGGAGTTTTGAATGCTTGATGCTTGTAAAGTCAAGTAAACAAGTAAAGATCAACATGTCCACCGGACTTACAGGTAACTGCTGGGATACGCTCCACCCGTTACCCAAAAAACGATGGATTGACGGTATAGAAAATGGATGGATGGATTTACAGGTAGGGTGGGGGGGTCTGGCCTAAGAACTGGAGGTAATACCTTATAATCATACTACTACCACCACTTTCAGCCTTTTTTTATTTTTCCCAGAGGTCACTTGTGGTATTGCAACAAAACTCCTCAATTTCATATTTCAAGTCGAGTCGAGTCGAGTCAAGTCGAATAGAATAGAATAGAATAGAATAGAATAGAATAGAATAGAATAGAATAGAATAGTCTTTATTGTCATTGTACGGGCTGGTACAATGAAATTTGAGGGTGCTCCCGCAGAGCTACTGTGCACAACAAACACAACAAACACAAAACAACAAACAAAGCCAGAACCAATCAATTAAAGGCAAATGTAACAAACATCCTCTTTTTCTACTTAGTTAAACCACCCAATTGCCAAGAAATGGGAGTTTTGAATGCTTGATGCTTGTAAAGTCAAGTAACCAAGTAAAGATCAACATGTCCACCGGACTTACAGGTAACTGCTGGGATACGCTCCACCCGTTACCCAAAAAACGATGGATTGACGGTATAGAAAATGGATGGATGGATTTACAGGTAGGGTGGGGGGGTCTGGCCTAAGAACTGGAGGTAATACCTTATAATCATACTACTACCACCACTTTCAGCCTTTTTTTATTTTTCCCAGAGGTCACTTGTGGTATTGCAACAAAACTCCTCAATTTCATATTTCAAGTCGAGTCGAGTCGAGTCGAGTCGAATAGAATAGAATAGAATAGTCTTTATTGTCATTGTACGGGCTGGTACAATGAAATTTGAGGGTGCTCCCGCAGAGCTACTGTGCACAACAAACACAAAACAACAAACAAAGCCAGAACCAATCAATTAAAGGCAAATGTAACAAACATCCTCTTTTTCTACTTAGTTAAACCTCCCAATTGCCAAGAAATGGGAGTTTTGAATGCTTGATACTTGTAAAGTCAAGTAACCAAGTAAAGATCAACATGTCCACCGGACTTACAGGTAACTGCTGGGATACGCTCCACCCGTTACCCAAAAAACGATGGATTGACGGTATAGAAAATGGATGGATGGATTTACAGGTAGGGTGGGGGGGTCTGGCCTAAGGACTGGAGGTAATACCTTATAATCATACCACTACCACCACTTTCAGCCTTTTTTTATTTTTCCCAGAGGTCACTTGTGGTATTGCAACAAAACTCCTCAATTTCATATTTCGAGTCGAGTCGAATCGAGTCGAGTCGAGTCGAATAGAATAGAATAGAATAGAATAGAATAGAATAGAATAGAATAGAATAGAATAGAATAGTCTTTATTGTCATTGTACGGGCTGGTACAATGAAATTTGAGGGTGCTCCCGCAGAGCTACTGTGCACAACAAACACAACAAACACAAAACAACAAACAAAGCCAGAACCAATCAATTAAAGGCAAATGTAACAAACATCCTCTTTTTCTACTTAGTTAAACCACCCAATTGCCAAGAAATGGGAGTTTTGAATGCTTGATGCTTGTAAAGTCAAGTAACCAAGTAAAGATCAACATGTCCACCGGACTTACAGGTAACTGCTGGGATACGCTCCACCCGTTACCCAAAAAACGATGGATTGACGGTATAGAAAATGGATGGATGGATTTACAGGTAGGGTGGGGGGGTCTGGCCTAAGAACTGGAGGTAATACCTTATAATCATACTACTACCACCACTTTCAGCCTTTTTTTATTTTTCCCAGAGGTCACTTGTGGTATTGCAACAAAACTCCTCAATTTCATATTTCAAGTCGAGTCGAGTCGAGTCGAGTCGAATAGAATAGAATAGAATAGTCTTTATTGTCATTGTACGGGCTGGTACAATGAAATTTGAGGGTGCTCCCGCAGAGCTACTGTGCACAACAAACACAAAACAACAAACAAAGCCAGAACCAATCAATTAAAGGCAAATGTAACAAACATCCTCTTTTTCTACTTAGTTAAACCTCCCAATTGCCAAGAAATGGGAGTTTTGAATGCTTGATACTTGTAAAGTCAAGTAACCAAGTAAAGATCAACATGTCCACCGGACTTACAGGTAACTGCTGGGATACGCTCCACCCGTTACCCAAAAAACGATGGATTGACGGTATAGAAAATGGATGGATGGATTTACAGGTAGGGTGGGGGGGTCTGGCCTAAGGACTGGAGGTAATACCTTATAATCATACCACTACCACCACTTTCAGCCTTTTTTTATTTTTCCCAGAGGTCACTTGTGGTATTGCAACAAAACTCCTCAATTTCATATTTCGAGTCGAGTCGAGTCGAGTCGAGTCGAATAGAATAGAATAGAATAGAATAGAAAAGAATAGAATAGAATAGAATAGAATAGAATAGTCTTTATTGTCATTGTACGGGCTGGTACAATGAAATTTGAGGGTGCTCCCGCAGAGCTACTGTGCACAACAAACACAACAAACACAAAACAACAAACAAAGCCAGAACCAATCAATTAAAGGCAAATGTAACAAACATCCTCTTTTTCTACTTAGTTAAACCTCCCAATTGCCAAGAAATGGGCGTTTTGAATGCTTGATGCTTGTAAAGTCAAGTAACCAAGTAAAGATAAACATGTCCACCGGACTTACAGGTAACTGCTGGGATACGCTCCACCCGTTACCCAAAAAACGATGGATTGACGGTATAGAAAATGGATGGATGGATTTACATGTAGGGTGGGGGGGTCTGGCCTAAGGACTGGAGGTAATACCTTATAATCATACCACTACCACCACTTTCAGCCTTTTTTTTATTTTTCCCAGAGGTCACTTGTGGTATTGCAACAAAACTCCTCAATTTCATATTTCAAGTCGAGTCGAGTCGAGTCGAGTCGAATAGAATAGAATAGAATAGAATAGAATAGAATAGAATGGAATAGAATAGAATAGTCTTTATTGTCATTGTACGGGCTGGTACAATGAAATTTGAGGGTGCTCCCGCAGAGCTACTGTGCACAACAAACACAACAAACAGAAAACAACAAACAAAGCCAGAACCAATCAATTAAGAGGAAAATGTAACAAACATCCTCTTTTTCTACTTAGTTAAACCTCCCAATTGCCAAGAAATGGGAGTTTTGAATGCTTGATGCTTGTAAAGTCAAGTAACCAAGTAAAGATCAACATGTCCACCGGACTTACAGGTAACTGCTGGGATACGCTCCACCCGTTACCCAAAAAACGATGGATTGACGGTATAGAAAATGGATGGATAGATTTACAGGTAGGGTGGGGGGGTCTGGCCTAAGAACTGGAGGTAATACCTTATAATCATACTACTACCACCACTTTCAGCCTTTTTTTATTTTTCCCAGAGGTCACTTGTGGTATTGCAACAAAACTCCTCAATTTCATATTTCAAGTCGAGTCGAGTCGAGTCAAGTCGAGTCGAATAGAATAGAATAGAATAGAATAGTCTTTATTGTCATTGTACGGGCTGGTACAATGAAATTTGAGGGTGCTCCCGCAGAGCTACTGTGCACAACAAACACAACAAACAGAAAACAACAAACAAAGCCAGAACCAATCAATTAAGAGGAAAATGTAACAAACATCCTCTTTTTCTACTTAGTTAAACCTCCCAATTGCCAAGAAATGGGAGTTTTGAATGCTTGATGCTTGTAAAGTCAAGTAACCAAGTAAAGATCAACATGTCCACCGGACTTACAGGTAACTGCTGGGATACGCTCCACCCGTTACCCAAAAAACGATGGATTGACGGTATAGAAAATGGATGGATAGATTTACAGGTAGGGTGGGGGGGTCTGGCCTAAGAACTGGAGGTAATACCTTATAATCATACTACTACCACCACTTTCAGCCTTTTTTTATTTTTCCCAGAGGTCACTTGTGGTATTGCAACAAAACTCCTCAATTTCATATTTCAAGTCGAGTCGAGTCGAGTCGAGTCGAGTCGAATAGAATAGAATAGAATAGAATAGAATAGAATAGAATAGTCTTTATTGTCATTGTACGGGCTGGTACAATGAAATTTGAGGGTGCTCCCGCAGAGCTACTGTGCACAACAAACACAACAAACACAAAACAACAAACAAAGCCAGAACCAATCAATTAAAGGCAAATGTAACAAACATCCTCTTTTTCTACTTAGTTAAACCTCCCAATTGCCAAGAAATGGGAGTTTTGAATGCTTGATGCTTGTAAAGTCAAGTAACCAAGTAAAGATCAACATGTCCACCGGACTTACAGGTAACTGCTGGGATACGCTCCACCCGTTACCCAAAAAACGATGGATTGACGGTATAGAAAATGGATGGATGGATTTACAGGTAGGGTGGGGGGGGTCTGGCCTAAGGACTGGAGGTAATACCTTATAATCATACCACTACCACCACTTTCAGCCTTTTTTTATTTTTCCCAGAGGTCACTTGTGGTATTGCAACAAAACTCCTCAATTTCATATTTCGAGTCGAGTCGAATCGAGTCGAGTCGAGTCGAGTCGAGTCGAGTCGAATAGAATAGAATAGTCTTTATTGTCATTGTACGGGCTGGTACAATGAAATTTGAGGGTGCTCCCGCAGAGCTACTGTGCACAACAAACACAACAAACACAAAACAACAAACAAAGCCAGAACCAATCAATTAAAGGCAAATGTAACAAACATCCTCTTTTTCTACTTAGTTAAACCTCCCAATTGCCAAGAAATGGGAGTTTTGAATGCTTGATGCTTGTAAAGTCAAGTAACCAAGTAAAGATCAACATGTCCACCGGACTTACAGGTAACTGCTGGGATACGCTCCACCCGTTACCCAAAAAACGATGGATTGACGGTATAGAAAATGGATGGATGGATTTACAGGTAGGGTGGGGGGGGTCTGGCCTAAGGACTGGAGGTAATACCTTATAATCATACCACTACCACCACTTTCAGCCTTTTTTTATTTTTCCCAGAGGTCACTTGTGGTATTGCAACAAAACTCCTCAATTTCATATTTCGAGTCGAGTCGAATCGAGTCGAGTCGAGTCGAGTCGAGTCGAGTCGAGTCGAATAGAATAGAATAGTCTTTATTGTCATTGTACGGGCTGGTACAATGAAATTTGAGGGTGCTCCCGCAGAGCTACTGTGCACAACAAACACAACAAACACAAAACAACAAACAAAGCCAGAACCAATCAATTAAAGGCAAATGTAACAAACATCCTCTTTTTCTACTTAGTTAAACCTCCCAATTGCCAAGAAATGGGAGTTTTGAATGCTTGATGCTTGTAAAGTCAAGTAACCAAGTAAAGATCAACATGTCCACCGGACTTACAGGTAACTGCTGAGATACGCTCCACCCGTTACCCAAAAAACGATGGATTGACGGTATAGAAAATGGATGGATGGATTTACAGGTAGGGTGGGGGGGTCTGGCCTAAGGACTGGAGGTAATACCTTATAATCATACTACTACCACCACTTTCAGCCTTTTTTTATTTTTCCCAGAGGTCACTTGTGGTATTGCAACAAAACTCCTCAATTTCATATTTCAAGTCGAGTCGAGTCGAGTCGAGTCGAGTCGAATAGAATAGAATAGAATAGAATAGAATAGAATAGAATAGAATAGAATAGAATAGAATAGAATAGAATAGAATAGAATAGAATAGAGTCGAGTCGAGTCGAGTCGACTCGAATAGAATAGAATAGTCTTTATTGTCATTGTACGGGCTGGTACAATGAAATTTGAGGGTGCTCCCGCAGAGCTACTGTGCACAACAAACACAACAAACACAACAAACACAAAACAACAAACAAAGCCAGAACCAATCAATTAAAGGCAAATGTAACAAACATCCTCTTTTTCTACTTAGTTAAACCTCCCAATTGCCAAGAAATGGGAGTTTTGAATGCTTGATGCTTGTAAAGTCAAGTAACCAAGTAAAGATCAACATGTCCACCGGACTTACAGGTAACTGCTGGGATACGCTCCACCCGTTACCCAAAAAACGATGGATTGACGGTATAGAAAATGGATGGATGGATTTATAGGTAGGGTGGGGGGGTCTGGCCTAAGGACTGGAGGTAATACCTTATAATCATACTACTACCACCACTTTTAGCCTTTTTTTATTTTTCCCAGAGGTCACTTGTGGTATTGCAACAAAACTCCTCAATTTCATATTTCAAGTCGAGTCGAGTCGAGTCGAGTCGAGTCGAGTCGAATAGAATAGAATAGAATAGAATAGAATAGAATAGAGTCGAGTCGAGTCGAGTCGAGTCGAGTCGACTCGAATAGAATAGAATAGTCTTTATTGTCATTGTACGGGCTGGTACAATGAAATTTGAGGGTGCTCCCGCAGAGCTACTGTGCACAACAAACACAACAAACACAACAAACACAACAAACACAAAACAACAAACAAAGCCAGAACCAATCAATTAAAGGCAAATGTAACAAACATCCTCTTTTTCTACTTAGTTAAACCTCCCAATTGCCAAGAAATGGGAGTTTTGAATGCTTGATGCTTGTAAAGTCAAGTAAACAAGTAAAGATCAACATGTCCACCGGACTTACAGGTAACTGCTGGGATACGCTCCACCGTTACCCAAAAAACGATGGATTGACGGTATAGAAAATGGATGGATGGATTTACAGGTAGGGTGGGGGGGTCTGGCCTAAGAACTGGAGGTAATACCTTATAATCATACTACTACCACCACTTTCAGCCTTTTTTTATTTTTCCCAGAGGTCACTTGTGGTATTGCAACAAAACTCCTCAATTTCATATTTCGAGTCGAGTCGAATCGAATCGAATCGAATCGAGTCGAATAGAATAGAATAGTCTTTATTGTCATTGTACGGGCTGGTATAATGAAATTTGAGGGTGCTCCCGCAGAGCTACTGTGCACAACAAACACAACAAACACAAAACAACAAACAAAGCCAGAACCAATCAATTAAAGGCAAATGTAACAAACATCCTCTTTTTCTACTTAGTTAAACCTCCCAATTGCCAAGAAATGGGAGTTTTGAATGCTTGATGCTTGTAAAGTCAAGTAACCAAGTAAAGATCAACATGTTCACCGGACTTACAGGTAACTGCTGGGATACGCTCCACCCGTTACCCAAAAAACGATGGATTGACGGTATAGAAAATGGATGGATGGATTTACAGGTAGGGTGGGGGGGTCTGGCCTAAGGACTGGAGGTAATACCTTATAATCATACTACTACCACCACTTTCAGCCTTTTTTTATTTTTCCCAGAGGTCACTTGTGGTATTGCAACAAAACTCCTCAATTTCATATTTCAAGTCGAGTCGAGTCGAGTCGAGTCGAGTCGAGTCGAATAGAATAGAATAGAATAGAATAGAATAGAATAGTCTTTATTGTCATTGTACGGGCTGGTACAATGAAATTTGAGGGTGCTCCCGCAGAGCTACTGTGCACAACAAACACAACAAACACAACAAACACAAAACAACAAACAAAGCCAGAACCAATCAATTAAAGGCAAATGTAACAAACATCCTCTTTTTCTACTTAGTTAAACCTCCCAATTGCCAAGAAATGGGAGTTTTGAATGCTTGATGCTTGTAAAGTCAAGTAAACAAGTAAAGATCAACATGTCCACCGGACTTACAGGTAACTGCTGGGATACGCTCCACCCGTTACCCAAAAAACGATGGATTGACGGTATAGAAAATGGATGGATGGATTTACAGGTAGGGTGGGGGGGTCTGGCCTAAGAACTGGAGGTAATACCTTATAATCATACTACTACCACCACTTTCAGCCTTTTTTTATTTTTCCCAGAGGTCACTTGTGGTATTGCAACAAAACTCCTCAATTTCATATTTCAAGTCGAGTCGAGTCGAGTCAAGTCGAATAGAATAGAATAGAATAGAATAGAATAGAATAGAATAGAATAGAATAGAATAGAATAGAATAGTCTTTATTGTCATTGTACGGGCTGGTACAATGAAATTTGAGGGTGCTCCCGCAGAGCTACTGTGCACAACAAACACAACAAACACAAAACAACAAACAAAGCCAGAACCAATCAATTAAAGGCAAATGTAACAAACATCCTCTTTTTCTACTTAGTTAAACCACCCAATTGCCAAGAAATGGGAGTTTTGAATGCTTGATGCTTGTAAAGTCAAGTAACCAAGTAAAGATCAACATGTCCACCGGACTTACAGGTAACTGCTGGGATACGCTCCACCCGTTACCCAAAAAACGATGGATTGACGGTATAGAAAATGGATGGATGGATTTACAGGTAGGGTGGGGGGGTCTGGCCTAAGAACTGGAGGTAATACCTTATAATCATACTACTACCACCACTTTCAGCCTTTTTTTATTTTTCCCAGAGGTCACTTGTGGTATTGCAACAAAACTCCTCAATTTCATATTTCAAGTCGAGTCGAGTCGAGTCGAGTCGAATAGAATAGAATAGAATAGTCTTTATTGTCATTGTACGGGCTGGTACAATGAAATTTGAGGGTGCTCCCGCAGAGCTACTGTGCACAACAAACACAAAACAACAAACAAAGCCAGAACCAATCAATTAAAGGCAAATGTAACAAACATCCTCTTTTTCTACTTAGTTAAACCTCCCAATTGCCAAGAAATGGGAGTTTTGAATGCTTGATGCTTGTAAAGTCAAGTAACCAAGTAAAGATCAACATGTCCACCGGACTTACAGGTAACTGCTGGGATACGCTCCACCCGTTACCCAAAAAACGATGGATTGACGGTATAGAAAATGGATGGATGGATTTACAGGTAGGGTGGGGGGGTCTGGCCTAAGGACTGGAGGTAATACCTTATAATCATACCACTACCACCACTTTCAGCCTTTTTTTATTTTTCCCAGAGGTCACTTGTGGTATTGCAACAAAACTCCTCAATTTCATATTTCGAGTCGAGTCGAATCGAGTCGAGTCGAGTCGAATAGAATAGAATAGAATAGAATAGAATAGAATAGAATAGAATAGAATAGAATAGTCTTTATTGTCATTGTACGGGCTGGTACAATGAAATTTGAGGGTGCTCCCGCAGAGCTACTGTGCACAACAAACACAACAAACACAAAACAACAAACAAAGCCAGAACCAATCAATTAAAGGCAAATGTAACAAACATCCTCTTTTTCTACTTAGTTAAACCACCCAATTGCCAAGAAATGGGAGTTTTGAATGCTTGATGCTTGTAAAGTCAAGTAACCAAGTAAAGATCAACATGTCCACCGGACTTACAGGTAACTGCTGGGATACGCTCCACCCGTTACCCAAAAAACGATGGATTGACGGTATAGAAAATGGATGGATGGATTTACAGGTAGGGTGGGGGGGTCTGGCCTAAGAACTGGAGGTAATACCTTATAATCATACTACTACCACCACTTTCAGCCTTTTTTTATTTTTCCCAGAGGTCACTTGTGGTATTGCAACAAAACTCCTCAATTTCATATTTCGAGTCGAGTCGAGTCGAGTCGAGTCGAGTCGAATAGAATAGAATAGAATAGAATAGAATAGAATAGAATAGAATAGAATAGAATAGAATAGTCTTTATTGTCACTGTACGGGCTGGTACAATGAAATTTGAGGGTGCTCCCGCAGAGCTACTGTGCACAACAAACACAACAAACACAAAACAACAAACAAAGCCAGAACCAATCAATTAAAGGCAAATGTAACAAACATCCTCTTTTTCTACTTAGTTAAACCTCCCAATTGCCAAGAAATGGGAGTTTTGAATGCTTGATGCTTGTAAAGTCAAGTAACCAAGTAAAGATCAACATGTCCACCGGACTTACAGGTAACTGCTGGGATACGCTCCACCCGTTACTCAAAAAATGATGGATTGACGGTATAGAAAATGGATGGATGGATTTACAGGTAGGGTGGGGGGGTCTGGCCTAAGGACTGGAGGTAATACCTTATAATCATACCACTACCACCACTTTCAGCCTTTTTTTATTTTTCCCAGAGGTCACTTGTGGTATTGCAACAAAACTCCTCAATTTCATATTTCGAATCGAGTCGAATCGAGTCGAATCGAGTCGAGTCGAGTCGAGTCGAGTCGAATAGAATAGAATAGTCTTTATTGTCATTGTACGGGCTGGTACAATGAAATTTGAGGGTGCTCCCGCAGAGCTACTGTGCACAACAAACACAACAAACACAAAACAACAAACAAAGCCAGAACCAATCAATTAAAGGCAAATGTAACAAACATCCTCTTTTTCTACTTAGTTAAACCTCCCAATTGCCAAGAAATGGGAGTTTTGAATGCTTGATGCTTGTAAAGTCAAGTAACCAAGTAAAGATCAACATGTCCACCGGACTTACAGGTAACTGCTGGGATACGCTCCACCCGTTACCCAAAAAACGATGGATTGACGGTATAGAAAATGGATGGATGGATTTACAGGTAGGGTGGGGGGGTCTGGCCTAAGGACTGGAGGTAATACCTTATAATCATACCACTAACACCACTTTCAGCCTTTTTTTATTTTTCCCAGAGGTCACTTGTGGTATTGCAACAAAACTCCTCAATTTCATATTTCGAGTCGAGTCGAGTCGAGTCGAGTCGAGTCGAATAGAATAGAATAGAATAGAATAGAATAGAATAGAATAGAATAGAATAGAATAGTCTTTATTGTCATTGTACGGGCTGGTACAATGAAATTTGAGGGTGCTCCCGCAGAGCTACTGTGCACAACAAACACAACAAACACAAAACAACAAACAAAGCCAGAACCAATCAATTAAAGGCAAATGTAACAAACATCCTCTTTTTCTACTTAGTTAAACCTCCCAATTGCCAAGAAATGGGAGTTTTGAATGCTTGATGCTTGTAAAGTCAAGTAACCAAGTAAAGATCAACATGTCCACCGGACTTACAGGTAACTGCTGGGATACGCTCCACCCGTTACCCAAAAAACGATGGATTGACGGTATAGAAAATGGATGGATGGATTTACAGGTAGGGTGGGGGGGTCTGGCCTAAGAACTGGAGGTAATACCTTATAATCATACTACTACCACCACTTTCAGCCTTTTTTTATTTTTCCCAGAGGTCACTTGTGGTATTGCAACAAAACTCCTCAATTTCATATTTCGAGTCGAGTCGAATCGAGTCGAGTCGAGTCGAGTCGAGTCGAGTCGAATAGAATAGAATAGAATAGAATAGAATAGAATAGAATAGAATAGTCTTTATTGTCATTGTACGGGCTGGTACAATGAAATTTGAGGGTGCTCCCGCAGAGCTACTGTGCACAACAAACACAACAAACACAAAACAACAAACAAAGCCAGAACCAATCAATTAAAGGCAAATGTAACAAACATCCTCTTTTTCTACTTAGTTAAACCTCCCAATTGCCAAGAAATGGGAGTTTTGAATGCTTGATGCTTGTAAAGTCAAGTAACCAAGTAAAGATCAACATGTCCACCGGACTTACAGGTAACTGCTGGGATACGCTCCACCCGTTACCCAAAAAACGATGGATTGACGGTATAGAAAATGGATGGATGGATTTACAGGTAGGGTGGGGGGGTCTGGCCTAAGGACTGGAGGTAATACCTTATAATCATACTACTACCACCACTTTCAGCCTTTTTTTATTTTTCCCAGAGGTCACTTGTGGTATTGCAACAAAACTCCTCAATTTCATATTTCGAGTCGAGTCGAGTCGAGTCGAGTCGAATAGAATAGAATAGAATAGAATAGAATAGAATAGAATAGAATAGAATAGAATAGAATAGAATAGAATAGTCTTTATTGTCATTGTACGGGCTGGTACAATGAAATTTGAGGGTGCTCCCGCAGAGCTACTGTGCACAACAAACACAACAAACACAAAACAACAAACAAAGCCAGAACCAATCAATTAAAGGCAAATGTAACAAACATCCTCTTTTTCTACTTAGTTAAACCTCCCAATTGCCAAGAAATGGGAGTTTTGAATGCTTGATGCTTGTAAAGTCAAGTAACCAAGTAAAGATCAACATGTCCACCGGACTTACAGGTAACTGCTGGGATACGCTCCACCCGTTACCCAAAAAACGATGGATTGACGGTATAGAAAATGGATGGATGGATTTACAGGTAGGGTGGGGGGGTCTGGCCTAAGAACTGGAGGTAATACCTTATAATCATACTACTACCACCACTTTCAGCCTTTTTTTATTTTTCCCAGAGGTCACTTGTGGTATTGCAACAAAACTCCTCAATTTCATATTTCGAGTCGAGTCGAGTCGAGTCGAGTCGAGTCGAGTCGAGTCGAATAGAATAGAATAGAATAGAATAGAATAGAATAGAATAGAATAGTCTTTATTGTCATTGTACGGGCTGGTACAATGAAATTTGAGGGTGCTCCCGCAGAGCTACTGTGCACAACAAACACAACAAACACAAAACAACAAACAAAGCCAGAACCAATCAATTAAAGGCAAATGTAACAAACATCCTCTTTTTCTACTTAGTTAAACCTCCCAATTGCCAAGAAATGGGAGTTTTGAATGCTTGATGCTTGTAAAGTCAAGTAACCAAGTAAAGATCAACATGTCCACCGGACTTACAGGTAACTGCTGGGATACGCTCCACCCGTTACCCAAAAAACGATGGATTGACGGTATAGAAAATGGATGGATGGATTTACAGGTAGGGTGGGGGGGTCTGGCCTAAGGACTGGAGGTAATACCTTATAATCATACCACTAACACCACTTTCAGCCTTTTTTTATTTTTCCCAGAGGTCACTTGTGGTATTGCAACAAAACTCCTCAATTTCATATTTCGAGTCGAGTCGAGTCGAGTCGAGTCGAGTCGAATAGAATAGAATAGAATAGAATAGAATAGAATAGAATAGAATAGAATAGAATAGAATAGTCTTTATTGTCATTGTACGGGCTGGTACAATGAAATTTGAGGGTGCTCCCGCAGAGCTACTGTGCACAACAAACACAACAAACACAAAACAACAAACAAAGCCAGAACCAATCAATTAAAGGCAAATGTAACAAACATCCTCTTTTTCTACTTAGTTAAACCTCCCAATTGCCAAGAAATGGGAGTTTTGAATGCTTGATGCTTGTAAAGTCAAGTAACCAAGTAAAGATCAACATGTCCACCGGACTTACAGGTAACTGCTGGGATACGCTCCACCCGTTACCCAAAAAACGATGGATTGACGGTATAGAAAATGGATGGATGGATTTACAGGTAGGGTGGGGGGGTCTGGCCTAAGAACTGGAGGTAATACCTTATAATCATACTACTACCACCACTTTCAGCCTTTTTTTATTTTTCCCAGAGGTCACTTGTGGTATTGCAACAAAACTCCTCAATTTCATATTTCGAGTCGAGTCGAATCGAGTCGAGTCGAGTCGAGTCGAGTCGAGTCGAATAGAATAGAATAGAATAGAATAGAATAGAATAGAATAGAATAGAATAGTCTTTATTGTCATTGTACGGGCTGGTACAATGAAATTTGAGGGTGCTCCCGCAGAGCTACTGTGCACAACAAACACAACAAACACAAAACAACAAACAAAGCCAGAACCAATCAATTAAAGGCAAATGTAACAAACATCCTCTTTTTCTACTTAGTTAAACCTCCCAATTGCCAAGAAATGGGAGTTTTGAATGCTTGATGCTTGTAAAGTCAAGTAACCAAGTAAAGATCAACATGTCCACCGGACTTACAGGTAACTGCTGGGATACGCTCCACCCGTTACCCAAAAAACGATGGATTGACGGTATAGAAAATGGATGGATGGATTTACAGGTAGGGTGGGGGGGTCTGGCCTAAGGACTGGAGGTAATACCTTATAATCATACTACTACCACCACTTTCAGCCTTTTTTTATTTTTCCCAGAGGTCACTTGTGGTATTGCAACAAAACTCCTCAATTTCATATTTCGAGTCGAGTCGAGTCGAGTCGAGTCGAATAGAATAGAATAGAATAGAATAGAATAGAATAGAATAGAATAGAATAGAATAGAATAGAATAGAATAGAATAGTCTTTATTGTCATTGTACGGGCTGGTACAATGAAATTTGAGGGTGCTCCCGCAGAGCTACTGTGCACAACAAACACAACAAACACAAAACAACAAACAAAGCCAGAACCAATCAATTAAAGGCAAATGTAACAAACATCCTCTTTTTCTACTTAGTTAAACCTCCCAATTGCCAAGAAATGGGAGTTTTGAATGCTTGATGCTTGTAAAGTCAAGTAACCAAGTAAAGATCAACATGTCCACCGGACTTACAGGTAACTGCTGGGATACGCTCCACCCGTTACCCAAAAAACGATGGATTGACGGTATAGAAAATGGATGGATGGATTTACAGGTAGGGTGGGGGGGTCTGGCCTAAGAACTGGAGGTAATACCTTATAATCATACTACTACCACCACTTTCAGCCTTTTTTTATTTTTCCCAGAGGTCACTTGTGGTATTGCAACAAAACTCCTCAATTTCATATTTCGAGTCGAGTCGAGTCGAGTCGAGTCGAGTCGAGTCGAGTCGAATAGAATAGAATAGAATAGAATAGAATAGAATAGAATAGAATAGTCTTTATTGTCATTGTACGGGCTGGTACAATGAAATTTGAGGGTGCTCCCGCAGAGCTACTGTGCACAACAAACACAACAAACACAAAACAACAAACAAAGCCAGAACCAATCAATTAAAGGCAAATGTAACAAACATCCTCTTTTTCTACTTAGTTAAACCTCCCAATTGCCAAGAAATGGGAGTTTTGAATGCTTGATGCTTGTAAAGTCAAGTAACCAAGTAAAGATCAACATGTCCACCGGACTTACAGGTAACTGCTGGGATACGCTCCACCCGTTACCCAAAAAACGATGGATTGACGGTATAGAAAATGGATGGATGGATTTACAGGTAGGGTGGGGGGGTCTGGCCTAAGGACTGGAGGTAATACCTTATAATCATACCACTACCACCACTTTCAGCCTTTTTTTATTTTTCCCAGAGGTCACTTGTGGTATTGCAACAAAACTCCTCAATTTCATATTTCGAGTCGAGTCGAGTCGAGTCGAATAGAATAGAATAGTCTTTATTGTCATTGTACGGGCTGGTACAATGAAATTTGAGGGTGCTCCCGCAGAGCTACTGTGCACAACAAACACAACAAACACAAAACAACAAACAAAGCCAGAACCAATCAATTAAAGGCAAATGTAACAAACATCCTCTTTTTCTACTTAGTTAAACCTCCCAATTGCCAAGAAATGGGAGTTTTGAATGCTTGATGCTTGTAAAGTCAAGTAACCAAGTAAAGATCAACATGTCCACCGGACTTACAGGTAACTGCTGGGATACGCTCCACCCGTTACCCAAAAAACGATGGATTGACGGTATAGAAAATGGATGGATGGATTTACAGGTAGGGTGGGGGGGGGGGGGGGGTCTGGCCTAAGAACTGGAGGTAATACCTTATAATCATACCACTACCACCACTTTCAGCCTTTTTTTATTTTTCCCAGAGGTCACTTGTGGTATTGCAACAAAACTCCTCAATTTCATATTTCGAGTCGAGTCGAGTCGAGTCGAGTCGAGTCGAATAGAATAGAATAGAATAGAATAGAATAGAATAGAATAGTCTTTATTGTCATTGTACGGGCTGGTACAATGAAATTTGAGGGTGCTCCCGCAGAGCTACTGTGCACAACAAACACAACAAACACAAAACAACAAACAAAGCCAGAACCAATCAATTAAAGGCAAATGTAACAAACATCCTCTTTTTCTACTTAGTTAAACCTCCCAATTGCCAAGAAATGGGAGTTTTGAATGCTTGATGCTTGTAAAGTCAAGTAACCAAGTAAAGATCAACATGTCCACCGGACTTACAGGTAACTGCTGGGATACGCTCCACCCGTTACCCAAAAAACGATGGATTGACGGTATAGAAAATGGATGGATGGATTTACAGGTAGGGTGGGGGGGTCTGGCCTAAGGACTGGAGGTAATACCTTATAATCATACTACTACCACCACTTTCAGCCTTTTTTTATTTTTCCCAGAGGTCACTTGTGGTATTGCAACAAAACTCCTTAATTTCATATATTTTCCATTTTAAGCTAATAGAATAGAATAAAATAGAGTAGAGTAGCAAACAGCAAAGCAGGAGGATCATGTTAGCATTAATGAATCAACTCCCTCTGACTATTTAAATGTTCACGTTCCTCCAACCACAGGCAGAGGAGGAGGAGTGGCAGCTATCTTCAGATCAGGGTTACTAATCAGTCCGAGACCCAAGATTAGTTTTAGCTCTTTTGAATCTCTGATTCTCAGTTTTTCCCAAAGTGGAAATCACAAAAACCTCTTGTGTTTGTTGTTGTGTATCGTCCACCTGGCCCTTATTCTGAGTTTCTGTCTGAATTCTCAGAGTTTTTATCCCAGTTAGTGCTGAGTACAGATAAAGTCATTGTAGTGGGTGACTTTAATATTCATGTAGATGTTGAAAATGACAGCCTAAATATTAACTTTAATTCTATATTAGACTCTATTGGATTTTCTCAAAGTGTTCACAGACCTACTCACTGCCTTAATCACACCCTTGACCTTTGACTTATGGCATTGAGAGTGAACAGTTAACAGTGTTCCCTCATAACCCTGTCTTGTCTGACCATTTTTTAATAATTTTTGAATTTACATTACTTGACTACACGGTTTCTGAGAAGAATTCTACATATAGAAGGTGTCTGTCAGAGAATGCTGTAACCAGATTTAAAGTTGATTTCATCATCCTTTTCTTCACTGCCATGTGCAGATATGACAGAGGACGGCTACCTAAATTATACTCCAGTAGAACTTGACTCTCTTGTTGACAGCACTATAGCTTCAATGCGTACAACACTGGACAATGTTGCCCCTCTGAAAAGGAAGGTAATCAGTCAGAAGAGGTTGGCTCCTTGGTATAATTCACAGCTGCTTTAAAGCAGACTGAAGAAAGCTGGAGAGACAGTGGCGTTCCTCTGATTTAGAAGAGTCTCAATTAGTCTGGAAAGATAGTTTAATAACGTATAAGAAAGCACTTCGTAAAGCTAGAACTGCTTATTATTCATTATTGATAGAAGAGAATAAGAACAATCCCAGGTTTCTCTTCAGCGCTGTTGCCAGGCTGACAAAGAGTCCGAGCTCTGTTGAGCCATGTATTCCTTTAACTCTCAGCAGTCATGATTTCATGAGATTCTTCATCAATAAAATTGTTTCTATCAGAGAGAAGATTAATGGAATCCTTCCCACTATCATCACTGATGTATCAAGTGATTTGTATTGACTCTGAAACATCCCATAGTTATGCTGCTATTGGCCTAAACTGCTGGGAGAGCTCCCATGATGCACCTCTCCTTCCACCGTCACCTTGTGCACGCTAAGGACAAGTTCTGATCCAATCTGGTTTCCTTAGCAGAATACTTTTGTAATTGGTTCTGTATGAATTGGACTCTAATTGGCTTAAATTTGACTGTCTCTGTGTATACTGAAGTATCTTGAAATTACATTTGTTGTGATTTGGCGCTACGTAAATAAACTGAATTGAATTTAATTGAACTGTCTGGCTATCATGAACCAACACTGCTGCCAACCCGAGAGTTCTGGTTCTGGTTTTATGTTTGCAGGTTTGTTGTTCTGAAATTGTCTCGGCTGGTAAAAATGTTTTGATTTCATTAATGGAGTTTGGTTTGCAATGATCAAAAATGACTATTTGTGGGTTCTGGTATCAGGAAGGAGACTCACAGCAGGTCTGACATATTGGACTTTTGTCATGTGATCTTACATGTTGATGAGGCAGATTTTAGCCTGAATTGCTTCAGCTCCTCGACTGAGGATCTCGCTGCTTGAAGTCAGTCTTCTCTGCAGGATGCTGAACCTGAAACAGAGTAAACATCACACTTGAAACTTGTGACGTTCTCAGGCTTCCAGACGTCTGCAGAACTTCTGATCCCTCAGTGGATATTTCAGACGGCTGGATTTGATGATGTAACCAAGCTGTTTCAGACCACAGGACTGTCGGGGTTGTACCTCCAACAGAAGGGTTAGGGTTAGGGTTTCAACCCTAACTAAACTCTGTGCCAAAACAAACTAATTAAATCCTAGTTTCTCTGGTATTTACTTTGGTGTGATCAGTGGTACCGTCACCCTGAAGAACCGCAGGCTGAATATCAGAGATGGACATCCTCCCCAGCCCAACAACAAGCTAAAACTGTTGTTGTCCCTGATGACCAGCAGGGGGCGACTTCACTACAACTCCAAGTGAAAATAAAATAAAATAACTGGATTTATGAGTTGTTCACATGGTGAGCAGAATGACAGAACTACTGTCAGCAGGGATGATTTCATGAGATTCTTTATCAATAAAATTGTTTCTATCAGAGAGAAGATTGATGGAATCCTTCCCATTATTATCACTGATGTATCATCAAGTAGAGCAGCTTTAGAAGTATCTTTAGAACCTGATTTGTATTTAGACGGCTTCTGTCCAGTTGATCTTTCTGAGCTAACAACAGCAATAGTCTCTTCTAAACCATCAACTTGTATGATCCCAACCAGACTGTTCAAGGAGGTTTTCCCCTTAATCAATACTTCCATATTGGATTTGATCAATCGGTCTTTGTTGACAGGATATGTACCTCAGACTTTTAAGGTTGCTGTAATTAAACCTTTACTTAAAAAACCTACTCTTGATTCAGAAGTGTTGGCTAATTATCGACCTATATCCAATCTCCCTTTTTTGTCCAAAGTTCTTGAAAAAATAGTTTCAGTTCAACTTTGTGATAATTTACAAAAGTTACCAATGATCTCCTCTTAGCCTCTGATAGCGGACTTGTTTCTTGTCCTGTTGGATCTCAGAGCTGCATTTGATACGATCGATCACAGCATTCTGTTACAGAGACTTGAACATGTTATTGGGATTAAAGGAACTGCATTAGGCTGGTTTAAGTCATATTTATCTGATAGATTCCAGTTTGTTCTTGTAAATGAGGAATCTTCCTCACACGTTGGAGTAAGTCATGGAGTTCCTCAGGGTTCTGTGCTTGGACCGATTCTTTTTACTTTATACATGCTTCCATTAGGTAACATTATCAGACAGCAGGGCATAAAGTTCCATTGTTATGCTGATGATACTCAGCTGTACTTATCTATGAAACCAGATGAAACCAATAGGTTGGTCAGACTACAAGCCTGTCTTAAAGACATAAAGACCTGGATGACTCAGAACTTTCTGCTTTTAAATTCAGACAAACTGAAGTTGTTCTCTTTGGACCTGAGCGCTTCAGGGAGAAATTGTCTAGTTATATAGTTACTCTAGATGGTATTTCCTTGGCTTCTAGTCCTACAGTGAGGAACCTTGGAGTTATTTCTGACCAGGATCTGTCCTCTGACTCACATATAAAACAGGTTTCTGCCTTCTTTCACCTTCATAATATCATTAAAATCAGGACCATCCTGTCTCAGGGTGATGCAGAGAAACTGCTCCATGCATCTGTTCCTTCAGGACTGAACTACTGTAATTCCTTATTATTGTTCTGTCCCACAGATTCTCTGAAAAGCCTCCAGCTGATCCAAAACCCTGCAGCCAGAGTTCTGATGAGATCTAACAGCAGAGATCATGTTTCTCCAGTTTTAGCTTCTCTTCATTGGCTCCCTGTTAGATTCAGAATAGAATTTAAGATTCTTCTCCTCACATATAAAGCTCTTAATGACCGAGCTCCATCATATCTTAAAGATCTCACAGTTGGATATTTCCCCAACAGAGCACTTTGCTCTCAGGCTGCAGGTTTCCTTGTGGTTCCCAGAGTTTCTAAAAGCAGAATGGGAGGCAGAGCCTTCAGTTATCAGGCCCCTAAAAGCAGAATGGGAGGCAGAGCCTTCAGTTATCAGGCCCCTAAAAGCAGAATGGGAGGCAGAGCCTTCAGTTATCAGGCCCCTAAAAGCAGAATGGGAGGCAGAGCCTTCAGTTATCAGGCCCCTAAAAGCAGAATGAGAGGCAGAGCCTTCAGTTATCAGGCCCCTAAAAGCAGAATGGGAGGCAGAGCCTTCAGTTATCAGGCCCCTAAAAGCAGAATGGGAGGCAGAGCCTTCAGTTATCAGGCCCCTAAAAGCAGAATGGGAGGCAGAGCCTTCAGTTATCAGGCCCCTAAAAGCAGAATGAGAGGCAGAGCCTTCAGTTATCAGGCCCCTAAAAGCAGAATGGGAGGCAGAGCCTTCAGTTATCAGGCCCCTAAAAGCAGAATGGGAGGCAGAGCCTTCAGTTATCAGGCCCCTAAAAGCAGAATGGGAGGCAGAGCCTTCAGTTATCAGGCCCCTAAAAGCAGAATGGGAGGCAGAGCCTTCAGTTATCAGGCCCCTAAAAGCAGAATGGGAGGCAGAGCCTTCAGTTATCAGGCCCCTAAAAGCAGAATGGGAGGCAGAGCCTTCAGTTATCAGGCCCCTAAAAGCAGAATGAGAGGCAGAGCCTTCAGTCATCAGGCCCCTAAAAGCAGAATGGGAGGCAGAGCCTTCAGTTATCAGGCCCCTAAAAGCAGAATGGGAGGCAGAGCCTTCAGTTATCAGGCCCCTAAAAGCAGAATGGGAGGCAGAGCCTTCAGTTATCAGGCCCCTAAAAGCAGAATGGGAGGCAGAGCCTTCAGTTATCAGGCCCCTAAAAGCAGAATGGGAGGCAGAGCCTTCAGTTATCAGGCCCCTAAAAGCAGAATGGGAGGCAGAGCCTTCAGTTATCAGGCCCCTAAAAGCAGAATGGGAGGCAGAGCCTTCAGTTATCAGGCCCCTAAAAGCAGAATGGGAGGCAGAGCCTTCAGTTATCAGGCCCCTCTCTGTGGAACCAGCTGCCAGTTTGGCTTCAGGAAGCAGACACCCTCTCTACCTTTAAGATCAGGCTGAAACTTTCCTTACTGATAAAGCTTATAGTTAGGGATGGCTCAGGTGATCCTGAAACATCCCATAGTTCTGCTGCTATAGGCTTAGACTGCTGGGGGACCTCATCTGTCACACCTTTCCTCACTTTGCTCTCTTTTTCCCCGTTTAATTTCACAATTGATTTTATGTCCATGTGACATTACTGTGGTTATTAACTTGTGTTTCCCTGTTCCAACAGATATCCTTTGAATGGTGTTATGGTGTTTTTCCCCCCTCTTTTCCCTCTTTTCTGTCTTCTCAAACCCCAGCTGGTCGAGGCGGATGGACACCCTTCCTGAGTCTGGTTCTGCCAGAGGTTTCTTCCTGGTTCTGGTTCTACGAGAGGTTTCTTCCTGGTTCTGGTTCTGCCAGAGGTTTCTTCCTGGTTCTGGTTCTGCCAGAGGTTTCTTCCTGAGTCTGGTTCTGCCAGAGGTTTCTTCCTGGTTCTGGTTCTGCCAGAGGTTTCTTCCTGAGTCTGGTTCTGCCAGAGGTTTCTTCCTGGTTCTGGTTCTGCCAGAGGTTTCTTCCTGGTCCTGGTTCTGCCAGAGGTTTCTTCCTGGTTCTGGTTCTGCCAGAGGTTTCTTCCTGTTAAAGGGAGTCGTTCCTTTCCACAGTCCCTCAGGCTCAGGACGGGAGATTGGACTGAAGACACGCTTCGGTGCAATCTGTTGGTTTCCTTAGCTAGGATATTAATTTTTGAATTGGCTCTATAAGAATGAATTGGATTATGATTACAATTAATTGAATTCCAATTGGCTTGAATTGGACTTTATTACTTAAGTGCCTTGAGATGAAAATTGTTGTAATCTGGTGGTATATAAATAAAATTGAATTGAATTGAATTGAATTGAATCATCCATCATCCATCCATCATCCATCCATCCATCCATCATCCATCATCCATCCATCCATCATCCATCATCATCCATCCATCATCCATCCATCCATCATCCATCATCCATCCATCCATCCATCATCCATCCATCCATCCATCATCCATCATCCATCCATCCATCATCATCCATCCATCATCCATCCATCCATCATCCATCATCCATCATCCATCCATCATCCATCCATCCATCCATCATCCATCATCCATCATCCATCCATCCATCATCCATCATCCATCATCCATCATCCATCCATCCATCATCCATCCATCCATCATCCATCATCCATCATCCATCCATCATCCATCCATCCATCATCCATCATCCATCCATCATCCATCCATCCATCCATCATCCATCATCCATCCATCATCCATCATCCATCATCCATCATCCATCATCCATCCATCCATCATCCATCATCCATCCATCCATCCATCATCCATCCATCATCCATCATCCATCCATCATCCATCCATCCATCATCCATCATCCATCCATCCATCCATCCATCATCCATCATCCATCATCCATCATCCATCATCCATCCATCCATCATCCATCCATCCATCCATCATCCATCATCATCCATCTTCCATCCATCATCCATCCATCCATCCATCATCCATCCATCCATCCATCCATCATCCATCATCCATCCATCATCCATCCATCCATCCATCCATCATCCATCCATCCATCATCCATCCATCATCCATCCATCATCCATCATCCATCCATCCATCATCCATCATCCATCATCCATCATCCATCCATCCATCCATCATCCATCCATCCATCATCCATCATCCATCCATCATCCATCCATCATCCATCCATCCATCATCCATCATCCATCATCCATCATCCATCATCCATCATCCATCCATCCATCATCCATCATCCATCCATCCATCATCCATCATCCATCATCCATCATCCATCCATCATCCATCCATCCATCATCCATCATCCATCATCCATCATCCATCATCCATCCATCATCCATCCATCCATCATCCATCCATCCATCATCCATCATCCATCATCCATCCATCCATCATCCATCATCCATCCATCATCCATCCATCCATCCATCATCCATCATCCATCCATCATCCATCTTCCATCCATCCATCATCCATCATCCATCCATCCATCATCCATCCATCATCCATCATCATCCATCATCCATCCATCCATCCATCCATCCATCCATCCATCATCCATCATCCATCATCCATCATCCATCCATCCATCCATCATCCATCCATCCATCATCCATCCATCCATCCATCCATCCATCCATCATCCATCCATCCATCCATCATCCATCCATCATCCATCCATCCATCCATCATCCATCCATCCATCCATAATCCATCCATCATCCATCATCCATCCATCATCCATCCATCCAACCATCCATCCATCCATCCATCATCCATCCATCCATCATCCATCCATCATCCATCCATCATTCATCCATCATCCATCATTCATCCATCATCCATCCATCCATCCATCCATCATCCATCATCCATCATCCATCATCCATCATCCATCCATCCATCCATCATCCATCCATCCATCCATCCATCATCCATCCATCATCCATCATCCATCCATCCATCCATCCATCATCCATCCATCCATCCATCCATCCATCCATCATTCATCCATCATCCATCCATCCATCATCCATCCATCCATCATCCATCCATCCATCATCCATCCATCCATCATCCATCCATCATCCATCATCCATCATCCATCCATCCATCCATCCATCATCCATCCATCATCCATCCATCATCCATCCATCATCCATCCATCATCCATCCATCCATCCATCATCCATCCATCATCCATCCATCCATCCATCATCCATCCATCCACCCATCATCCATCCATCCATCCATCATCCATCCATCCATCATCCATCCATCATCCATCCATCATCCATCCATCCATCCATCATCCATCCATCATCCATCCATCCATCCATCATCCATCCATCCACCCATCATCCATCCATCATCCATCATCCATCCATCCATCATCCATCCATCCATCCATCATCCATCATCATCCATCTTCCATCCATCATCCATCCATCCATCCATCATCCATCCATCCATCCATCATCTATCATCCATCCATCATCCATCCATCCATCCATCCATCATCCATCCATCCATCATCCATCCATCATCCATCCATCATCCATCATCCATCCATCCATCATCCATCATCCATCATCCATCCATCCATCCATCATCCATCCATCCATCATCCATCATCCATCCATCATCCATCCATCCATCATCCATCATCCATCATCCATCATCCATCATCCATCCATCCATCATCCATCATCCATCCATCCATCATCCATCATCCATCATCCATCATCCATCCATCATCCATCCATCCATCATCCATCATCCATCATCCATCATCCATCATCCATCATCCATCCATCATCCATCCATCCATCATCCATCCATCCATCATCCATCATCCATCATCCATCCATCCATCATCCATCATCCATCCATCATCCATCCATCCATCCATCATCCATCATCCATCCATCATCCATCTTCCATCCATCCATCATCCATCATCCATCCATCCATCATCCATCCATCATCCATCATCATCCATCATCCATCCATCCATCCATCCATCCATCCATCCATCCATCATCCATCATCCATCATCCATCATCCATCCATCCATCCATCATCCATCCATCCATCATCCATCCATCCATCCATCCATCCATCCATCATCCATCCATCCATCCATCATCCATCCATCATCCATCCATCCATCCATCATCCATCCATCCATCCATAATCCATCCATCATCCATCCATCATCCATCCATCATCCATCATCCATCCATCATCCATCCATCCAACCATCCATCCATCCATCCATCATCCATCCATCCATCATCCATCCATCATCCATCCATCATTCATCCATCATCCATCATTCATCCATCATCCATCCATCCATCCATCCATCATCCATCATCCATCATCCATCATCCATCATCCATCCATCCATCCATCATCCATCCATCCATCCATCCATCATCCATCCATCATCCATCATCCATCCATCCATCCATCCATCATCCATCCATCCATCCATCCATCCATCCATCCATCATTCATCCATCATCCATCCATCCATCATCCATCCATCCATCATCCATCCATCCATCATCCATCCATCCATCATCCATCCATCATCCATCATCCATCATCCATCATCCATCCATCCATCCATCCATCATCCATCCATCATCCATCCATCATCCATCCATCATCCATCCATCATCCATCCATCCATCCATCATCCATCCATCATCCATCCATCCATCCATCATCCATCCATCCACCCATCATCCATCCATCCATCCATCATCCATCCATCCATCATCCATCCATCATCCATCCATCCATCCATCCATCCATCCATCCATCCATCCATCATCCATCCATCCATCCATCCATCATCCATCCATCATCCATCATCCATCCATCATCCATCATCCATCCATCCATCCATCCATCCATCCATCCATCCATCCATCATCCATCCATCCATCCATCCATCCATCCATCATCCATCCATCCATCCATCATCCATCCATCCATCCATCCATCCATCCATCCATCCATCCATCATCCATCCATCATCCATCCATCATCCATCATCCATCCATCCATCCATCCATCCATCCATCATCCATCCATCCATCCATCATCCATCATCCATCCATCCATCATCCATCATCCATCCATCATCCATCCATCATCCATCCATCATCCATCCATCCATCCATCCATCATCCATCCATCATCCATCCATCCATCCATCATCCATCCATCCATCCATCATCCATCCATCATCCATCATCCATCATCCATCCATCCATCCATCATCCATCCATCATCCATCATCCATCCATCATCCATCCATCATCCATCCATCATCCATCCATCATCCATCATCCATCCATCATCCATCCATCCATCCATCCATCCATCATCCATCCATCCATCCATCATCCATCCATCCATCATCCATCCATCATCCATCCATCCATCCATCATCCATCCATCATCCATCATCCATCATCCATCATCCATCATCCATCATCCATCATCCATCCATCATCCATCATCCATCCATCATCCATCCATCCATCCATCCATCCATCATCCATCCATCCATCCATCATCCATCCATCCATCATCCATCCATCATCCATCCATCCATCCATCATCCATCCATCATCCATCCATCATCCATCATCCATCATCCATCCATCATCCATCCATCCATCCATCCATCATCCATCCATCCATCATCCATCCATCATCCATCATCCATCCATCCATCCATCATCCATCCATCCATCCATCATCCATCCATCATCCATCCATCCATCCATCCATCATCCATCCATCATCCATCCATCATCCATCATCCATCCATCATCCATCCATCCATCCATCCATCCATCCATCATCCATCCATCCATCCATCATCCATCCATCCATCATCCATCCATCATCCATCATCCATCCATCCATCCATCCATCATCCATCCATCCATCCATCCATCCATCATCCATCCATCATCCATCCATCATTCATCCATCATCCATCATCCATCATCCATCCATCCATCCATCATCCATCATCCATCATCCATCCATCATCCATCATCCATCCATCATCCATCCATCATCCATCCATCATCCATCCATCATCCATCCATCCATCCATCATCCATCCATCCATCCATCCATCATCCATCCATCATCCATCATCCATCCATCCATCCATCATCCATCCATCCAACCATCCATCCATCCATCCATCCATCCATCCATCCATCCATCCATCCATCATCCATCCATCCATCATCCATCATCCATCCATCATCCATCCATCATTCATCCATCATCCATCCATCCATCCATCCATCCATCCATCATCCATCCATCATTCATCCATCATCCATCATTCATCCATCATCCATCCATCCATCATCCATCCATCCATCCATCATCCATCCATCCATCATCCATCCATCCATCCATCCATCCATCCATCATCCATCCATCCATCCATCCATCATCCATCCATCCATCCATCATCCATCCATCCATCATCCATCCATCCATCCATCATCCATCCATCCATCCATCCATCTCCATCCATCCATCCATCCATCCATCCATCCATCATCCATCCATCCATCCATCCATCATCCATCCATCCATCCATCATCATCCATCATCCATCCATCCATCCATCCATCATCCATCCATCATCCATCATCCATCCATCATCCATCCATCCATCCATCATCCATCCATCCATCCATCATCCATCCATCATCCATCCATCATTCATCCATCATCCATCATCCATCCATCCATCCATCATCCATCCATCCAACCATCCATCCATTCATCCATCATCCATCATCCATCATCCATCCATCCATCATCCATCATCCATCATCCATCCATCATCCATCATCCATCCATCATCCATCCATCATCCATCCATCATCCATCCATCATCCATCCATCCATCCATCATCCATCCATCCATCCATCATCCATCCATCATCCATCATCCATCCATCCATCCATCATCCATCCATCCAACCATCCATCCATCCATCCATCCATCCATCCATCCATCATCCATCCATCCATCATCCATCATCCATCCATCATCCATCCATCCATCCATCCATCCATCATCCATCATCCATCCATCCATCCATCATCCATCCATCATCCATCATCCATCATCCATCCATCCATCCATCATCCATCCATCCAACCATCCATCCATCCATCCATCCATCCATCCATCCATCATCCATTCATCCATCATCCATCATTCATCCATCCATCCATCATCCATCCATCATCCATCCATCCATCCATCCATCCATCATCCATCATCCATCATCCATCCATCCATCATCCATCATCCATCATCCATCCATCCATCCATCCATCATCCATCCATCATCCATCCATCCATCATCCATCCATCCATCCATCCATCCATCATCCATCCATCCATCCATCATCCATCCATCATCCATCATCCATCCATCCATCCATCATCCATCCATCATCCATCCATCCATCATCCATCCATCCATCCATCCATCCATCCATCCATCCATCCATCCATCATCCATCATCCATCCATCCATCCATCATCCATCCATCATCCATCATCCATCCATCCATCCATCATCCATCCATCATCCATCCATCCATCATCCATCCATCCATCCATCCATCATCCATCATCCATCCATCCATCCATCATCCATCCATCATCCATCATCCATCCATCCATCATCCATCCATCCATCCATCCATCATCCATCATCCATCCATCATCCATCCATCCATCCATCCATCATCCATCCATCCATCCATCCATCATCCATCCATCCATCCATCATCCATCCATCATTCATCCATCATCCATCATCCATCCATCCATCCATCATCCATCCATCCAACCATCCATCCATTCATCCATCATCCATCATCCATCATCCATCCATCCATCATCCATCATCCATCATCCATCCATCATCCATCATCCATCCATCATCCATCCATCATCCATCCATCATCCATCCATCATCCATCCATCCATCCATCATCCATCCATCCATCCATCATCCATCCATCATCCATCATCCATCATCCATCATCCATCCATCATCCATCCATCATCCATCATCCATCCATCCATCCATCATCCATCCATCATCCATCCATCCATCATCCATCCATCCATCCATCCATCCATCCATCCATCATCCATCCATCCATCCATCCATCATCCATCATCCATCCATCCATCATCCATCCATCATCCATCATCCATCCATCCATCCATCATCCATCCATCATCCATCCATCATCCATCATCCATCCATCCATCCATCATCCATCCATCATCCATCCATCCATCATCCATCCATCCATCCATCCATCCATCCATCCATCCATCATCCATCCATCCATCCATCCATCATCCATCATCCATCCATCCATCCATCATCCATCCATCATCCATCATCCATCCATCCATCCATCATCCATCCATCCATCCATCCATCCATCCATCCATCATCCATCATCCATCATCCATCCATCCATCCATCATCCATCCATCATCCATCATCCATCATCCATCCATCCATCCATCATCCATCCATCATCCATCCATCCATCATCCATCCATCATCCATCCATCCATCCATCCATCCATCATCCATCATCCATCATCCATCATCCATCCATCCATCCATCATCCATCCATCATCCATCATCCATCCATCCATCCATCATCCATCCATCCATCCATCCATCCATCCATCCATCATCCATCATCCATCATCCATCCATCCATCCATCATCCATCCATCATCCATCATCCATCATCCATCATCCATCCATCCATCCATCATCCATCCATCATCCATCATCCATCATCCATCCATCCATCCATCATCCATCCATCCATCCATCATTCATCCATCATCCATCATTCATCCATCATCCATCATCCATCCATCCGGTTCTCCTCCCAGTGGGACGGGCCCAGAACACCTCCCCAGGAGATTTAAGCTGTTATTCGTTCAGTAGGGATGGAGTGATCTTCGATCGGATCGTGATCTTTTTTTCAAATGGCGATCTTGAATTAATTTAATGCCAAAAGATGTAAAAGAAAACCTCTCTGGAAGCTTCACTGTGTACTTCATGTTTGTCACGGAGCAACGTGTGCAGACAGCGCTGTGATGATGTAACGCCTCCACCTGAGGACTGCTGTCCAATCAGAGACGAGCTTCATCTTTGCTGTTTTTCATAGATGCAGCTAAAGAAATGGGAACAAATGATGTGTCTTTGTGACAAAGTGCCTAAAGATCCAGTTTAAAATGGCTTCTTTGCTAAGTTGTCTGTTCTGTGTCGACACAACACTGGTTCATCCCTTGAGTTAGGAGCCTTTTTCCTGCCTGAAGGGTTCAAAGGTCAGAGTTAAGTGGCTGTTGCAGATGTGTGATGTCTGTCTGCTGCCAGCAGGTGGAGCTGTAGGACGAGATGTTTTCTTACATCACAGCATCATCGTCACAGGAAATTTCACTGAAGTAAGTCAGAAAGAGGAAGAAGAGAAGGAGGAAGGAAGAGAAACTGCAGCAGACAGACGAACAACAGAAGTGTTCAACATGAGGGCTGAGGATTAAACTGTCGTTAGCACCGACCACCTGTCTGTCAGCAGACATGTCCTCGCGTTCTGAGAGTAAGACAGGTGAGCCTCTGTCTTTAGTCTTTACTCGCCGTATAACCCAGAAACACCCTCTTCCTGCCACTCTCCCTCCACAGATGGTCTGGATTCAGCCGGTTTTTGGTCGTAATGTTCTCCTCTTCCTCCTCTTCAGCCTCACAGTTCGCGTCTCTCACCATGAAGCTGAAGTATAAGCTCAACCCTCAGTGGATCAGACAGTCTGAGCGAGTCAAACACAGCCCGTCACATAAGGTGAAACCAGCTGACCTGGACCTGCAGCAGCAGAAGGTAAGCGCACAGACACCTTCCTGTCCTCAGAACCTCACCCGGTTCTGCCCTGAACCAGGATCCAGACCTCGCTTTAAACCCAGCCGCCAGAACCAGGTCTCTGATTAGAACCTTTCGCAGCTGAGAAAATGATGAAAATACAGCTGCTGTTTTTGGAAACACTCACTGTTTAAAACTCCAGGAAGTCCCTTTCAGCACACATAAACCTTCAGTTTAAGAGTCCAACATGAAGAGAATAAGCAAAAGGAGTTTGTTCTGGAAAAGTCTCAAACGTCAAACTTCTCCTTCAACTTGTTTCATTATTGATGAGCTTTTATTTCCATTTTTGTGACTTCCTTTAAATATCAGGGGCCCTTGCTTTGAAAGTCTCACTGACTACTTCCTGGTGGTCCTTTGAGTGATTTTAGATTTTAAACCCTGAGTTCTGCAGAACTTCTACAGAACAGCGATGGGGGGGCAGAGGGCAGACAGAACCAGCCTTAAACAAACAGTTAACTTCTGTGGCTGTGAGCAGCAGAATCTTATTTTATTAGTCTGCTGGGGGGTGCACTCTGTGTTCTGGGGGATCTGAGGACAAACTGTGGGTCATGTTAACAGGGTCCAGACCCGACCTGAGCACCTGACGGCGTCTCAGTGGAACCAGAACATTCTGTGGAAAAGATCCAGATCAATAAAGACATGAGAACAAAGATGAAGTCCAGCTTCCTGCCACCGAATCATTTCTGCTGTATATGACAACCAAAAGCTCCAGTCTGTCCATTTATGGAGTTCTGACATCACTGTGACATCACTGTGACATCACGGATACTGTGGGCTGATGGGATGTGTGTGTGTTGATGTTAGCCGGTGGGAGTGTTGGCAGACCAGCAGCGGGCCGTCGTCAGCTCTCTGCAGTACTTCAAAGCTCTGGTGGACAGACTGGGAGTGGACAGGCCTGGAAGAGACAAACTGGTCCTGGACCAGTCTGTGGTTGGTGGCCTGCTGGGCGGGGCTTGTGGAGGAATCCTGGAGGCGGTGACGACTCTGGTCCAGCTGGAGCCCCACCTGCACAACAGGTAGGTTTCACCTGCTGGTCTCTGAATGTGGACATCAGAGGGTGTCCTCATGCGGTCTGTCCTCCCTGCAGTAAGACCGTCTCCTCCTGCCTCAGCCGTCTCTACCGCTCGCTCGCTCAGCTGATCCGCTGGGCCGACCAGGTGATGCTGCAAGGCATCTCCCAGGACAACGAAAAGTCCACCGAGAGCGTTACCACGGTGATCAGGGCTGTGCTCAATGGCGTCAAGGTGAGGACAACTCTGGCTAACTGTCACACGGCCTTATTCTCTGTGGTAGAAATGAGCTGCGACAACATGTTTGTTCTCCTTTGTCCATCAGGAGCTGGTTCGATTGGCTACAGAGAGAAAAGAAGGCTCCGCCCCCTTGTCTCCTGTCCAATCACAGTCAGGAGGGTTTGATGGCCAGGAGGCATCAGAAAACACGCCAACCTGCAGGAATCTTCCAGAGGATGAGGAGAAGGTGAAGAAGGATTTAAAAGGGGAGGAACGTCGGGTATTAGCTCCTCCCAAACCTCCTATGCCCCTCCCCCAGGTGACTCCACCACAGGGATTGAGGTGAGTCTGATTCCTGGAGATGAGTTATGTATAATGATCTGGTCAGGTGGTCTAGTACTGGTCAGGTGGTGTAGTCCAGTTTGAGTCAGGTGATGGACTCCAGTCTAGGTTCAGGTGGTTTAGTCCAGTCTGGGTCAGGTGGTTGAGTCCAGTCTGGGTCAGGTGGTTGAGTCCAGTCTGGGTTCAGGTGGTTTAGTCCAGTCTAGGTTAAGGTGGTTTAGTCCAGTCTGGGTCAGGTGGTTGAGTCCAGTCTGGGTCAGGTGGTTTAGTCCAGTCTGGGTCAGGTGGTTGAGTCCAGTCTGGGTCAGGTGGTTGAGTCCAGTCTGGGTCAGGTGGTTGAGTCCAGTCTGGGTCAGGTGGTTGAGTCCAGTCTGGGTCAGGTGGTTTAGTCCAGTCTGGGTCAGGTGATGGACTCCAGTCTGGGTCAGGTGGTTTAGTCCAGTCTAGGTTCAGGTGGTTTAGTCCAGTCTGGGTCAGGTGGTTTAGTCCAGTCTGGGTCAGGTGGTTTAGTCCAGTCTAGGTTCAGGTGGTTTAGTCCAGTCTGGGTCAGGTGGTTGAGTCCAGTCTGGGTCAGGTGGTTGAGTCCAGTCTGGGTCAGGTGGTTTAGTCCAGTCTGGGTCAGGTGGTTGAGTCCAGTCTGGGTCAGGTGGTTTAGTCCAGTCTGGGTCAAGTGGTTTAGTCCAGTCTGGGTCAGGTGGTTGAGTCCAGTCTGGGTCAGGTGGTTTAGTCCAGTCTGGGTCAGGTGGTTGAGTCCAGTCTGGGTCAGGTGGTTTAGTCCAGTCTAGGTTAAGGTGGTTTAGTCCAGTCTGGGTCAGGTGGTTGAGTCCAGTCTGGGTCAGGTGGTTTAGTCCAGTCTGGGTTAAGGTGGTTGAGTCCAGTCTGGGTCAGGTGGTTTAGTCCAGTCTAGGTCAGGTGGTTTAGTCCAGTCTGGGTCAGGTGATGGACTCCAGTCTGGGTCAGGTGGTTGAGTCCAGTCTGGGTCAGGTGGTTTAGTCCAGTCTAGGTTCAGGTGGTTTAGTCCAGTCTGGGTCAGGTGGTTGAGTCCAGTCTGGGTCAGGTGGTTTAGTCCAGTCTGGGTCAGGTGGTTGAGTCCAGTCTGGGTCAGGTGGTTGAGTCCAGTCTAGGTTCAGGTGGTTTAGTCCAGTCTAGGTTCAGGTGGTTTAGTCCAGTCTGGGTCAGGTGGTTGAGTCCAGTCTGGGTCAGGTGGTTGAGTCCAGTCTGGGTCAGGTGGTTTAGTCCAGTCTGGGTCAGGTGGTTGAGTCCAGTCTGGGTCAGGTGATGGACTCCAGTCTGGGTCAGGTGGTTTAGTCCAGTCTGGGTCAGGTGATGGACTCCAGTCTGGGTCAGGTGGTTGAGTCCAGTCTGGGTCAGGTGATTTCTGCTCTGAGAGGTCTTTCAGCTGGATATAGAACAGTCTGTTTGCTGCAACAGAGCGTGAACAGAAATAGAACTGTGGATGAAACAGGAAGTAGAACATATCACAGTCGCCACACACATCCTGTCTGTTAACTGCAGCAGCAGAAGGAGAAGAAAAAGAAGAAGACAAAGAAGAAGAAGAAGAAGAAGTGGGACTACGGGAGACAGAAAGACGACAGCAAACAGTTTCGGTCGACTGTTCTGATCTCTGATTGGTACAGGCTTCTATAGACCTGAGCAAAGAGTTCTGCCGGGTTTGGGTCGAGTGTGGAAACGCTGATGTAAACAGCAGAAAGGGTTATATATTTTCATCTTATCAGGGTTGAGCAGGTCTTTAAGTTCCAGTGATCTTCTGAAAAGTTCTGGGGGTGGTTTGTTTTTTTTAGGAGGTTTAAAAGGTTTCATGGAGAATATTTTCTGGTGGTTCTGGAATATTCTTTCAGGTCTTCTGGTTTATTTGGAGGTTCAGATGAAACCACAGTGATCTTCTGGTTTTTTAAAGGCCTTGAAGAGAACTTTGGGGGATTTAAAAGATGTCAGCACCCTGCACTTTTTAAGTGTTTTCAGGACATCTTCAGTGTTTTAAGTGTAAAACCAAGAGCTAACTCCCAGTTTCAAGTTTTGTCTCAACTAGTTTGACTTCACTGGGTGAAAAGGTCAGTATTCGGATCTGTGAAATCCCCGTTCAGAAAGTGTCTGGATGCATCCAGCATGTTCAGCTGCATCTGGGACTGAAAAACTGATCTGGGTCAGGATGTTCAGACCCTTCTGACCACTGCAAAGGTCTCAGTCCCACATGGAGCAGAACACCTGCCTGTCCTCAATCAGAACAAGGCTAAACTCCTTCAAAGAACAGGTATTTCACACATCTGGACGCTGACCTGGTGCTCCTCACCCCCCCCCCCCCCCCCACAGGTGTGGTGTCATGTGACATCAGTGCAGATGTTCTGAGGTGGATCACAGGCAGCTGTAGTCCAGTTGGTTAGAAGGTTTTAACCAGTGATTTTTTTAAAACTGTTTCAGTCCTCCTGCTCTGCCTCCTAAAAAGCGTCAAACGTCATCGGTTCCTGTCCCCGCCCCCTGCAGGGTTGCCATAGTAGCACCTATGATCCAAGAACCTGAAGTGAACACGCAGCTTGACCAGGTACGAGCACCTGATTTACATAAACAAAACATGCTAATATACATGAGTTTCCAAAGGTACATCTTAGCTTCATTTGCAGTTTTAATTTCCTGTTTAGTTTCCGATTTTGTCATGTTTGAACGTTCCTTTGAAAGTTTTGATCAGAAATAGTTTGGATCAAGTAAACAGATTCATTCCAGCTATAAACTAGATCCAAACCAGATTTAAACCAGATCCAAACCAGACCCCATTTCAGCTTCAAACCAGATTCAACTAGATCCAAACCAGATTCAAACCAGACTCCATTTCAGCTTCAAACCAGATTCAACTAGATCCAAACCAGATTCAAACCAGATCCAAATCAGACCCCATTTCAGCTTCAAACCAGATTCAACTAGATCCAAACCAGATCCAAATCAGACCCTATTTCAGCTTCAAACCAGATTCAACTAGATCCAAACCAGATTCAAACCAGACCCTATTTCAGCTTCAAACCAGATTCAACTAGATCCAAACCAGATTCAAATCAGACCCCATTTCAGCTTCAAACCAGATTCAACTAGATCCAAACCAGATTCAAACCAGATCCAAATCAGACCCCATTTCAGCTTCAAACCAGATTCAACTAGATCCAAACCAGATCCAAATCAGACCCTATTTCAGCTTCAAACCAGATTCAACTAGATCCAAACCAGATTCAAACCAGACCCTATTTCAGCTTCAAACCAGATTCAACTAGATCCAAACCAGATTCAAATCAGACCCCATTTCAGCTTCAAACCAGATTCAACTAGATCCAAACCAGATTCAAACCAGACCCCATTTCAGCTTCAAACCAGATTCAACTAGATCCAAACCAGATTCAAACCAGATCCAAATCAGACCCCATTTCAGCTTCAAACCAGATTCAACTAGATCCAAACCAGATCCAAATCAGACCCTATTTCAGCTTCAAACCAGATTCAACTAGATCCAAACCAGATCCAAATCAGACCCCATTTCAGCTTCAAACCAGATTCAACTAGATCCAAACCAGATCCAAATCAGACCCCATTTCAGCTTCAAACCAGATTCAACTAGATCCAAACCAGATCCAAATCAGACCCTATTTCAGCTTCAAACCAGATTCAACTAGATCCAAACCAGATCCAAATCAGACCCCATTTCAGCTTCAAACCAGATTCAACTAGATCCAAACCAGATTCAAACCAGACCCCATTTCAGCTTCAAACCAGATTCAACTAGATCCAAACCAGATTCAAACCAGACCCTATTTCAGATTCAAACCAGATTCAAACCAGATGCATTCCAGCTTCATACTAGATTTAAACCAGATCTAAAGCAGACCCATTTCAGCTTCAAACCAGATCCAAAGCAGACCCATTTCAGCTTCAAACCAGATCCAATGCAGACCCATTTCAGCTTCAAACCAGATCTAAAGCAGACCCATTTCAGCTTCAAACCAGATCTAAAGCAGACCCATTTCAGCTTCAAAACAGATCTAAAGCAGACCCATTTCAGCTTCAAACCAGATACATTTCAGCTTCAAACCAGATCCAAAGCAGACCCATTTCAGCTTCAAACCAGATCTAAAGCAGACCCATTTCAGCTTCAAACCAGATCTAAAGCCGACCCATTTCAGCTTCAAACCAGATACATTTCAGCTTCAAACCAGATCTAAAGTAGACCCATTTCAGCTTCAAACCAGATCTAAAGCAGACCCATTTCAGCTTCAAACCAGATCCAAAGCAGACCCATTTCAGCTTCAAACCAGATCTAAAACAGACCTATTTCAGCATCAAACCAGATCTAAAACAGACCCATTTCAGCTTCAAACCAGATCCAAACCAGACCCATTTCAGCTTCAAACCAGATCCAAACCAGATACATTTCAGCTTCAAACCAGATACATTTCAGCTTCAAACCAGATCCAAACCAGACCCATTTCAGCTTCAAACCAGATCCAAAGTAGACCCATTTCAGCTTCAAACCAGATCTAAAGCAGACCCATTTCAGCTTCAAACCAGATCTAAAGCAGACCCATTTCAGCTTCAAACCAGATCTAAAGCAGACCCATTTCAGCTTCAAACCAGATCCAATGCAGACCCATTTCAGCTTCAAACCAGATCCAAACCAGATACATTTCAGCTTCAAACCAGATACATTTCAGCTTCAAACAAGATACATTTCAGCTTCAAACCAGATCTAAAGCAGACCCATTTCAGCTTCAAACCAGATCTAAAGCAGACCCATTTCAGCTTCAAACCAGATCCAAAGCAGACCCATTTCAGCTTCAAACCAGATCCAATGCAGACCCATTTCAGCTTCAAACCAGATCTAAAGCAGACCCATTTCAGCTTCAAACCAGATCCAAAGCAGACCCATTTCAGCTTCAAACCAGATCTAAAGCAGACCCATTTCAGCTTCAAACCAGATCTAAAGCAGACCCATTTCAGCTTCAAACCAGATCCAATGCAGACCCATTTCAGCTTCAAACCAGATCTAAAGCAAACCCATTTCAGCTTCAAACCAGATCCAAAGCAGACCCATTTCAGCTTCAAACCAGATCCAAACCAGATACATTTCAGCTTCAAACCAGATCCAATGCAGACCCATTTCAGCTTCAAACCAGATCCAATGCAGACCCATTTCAGCTTCAAACCAGATCCAATGCAGACCCATTTCAGCTTCAAACCAGATCCAATGCAGACCCATTTCAGCTTCAAACCAGATCCAATGCAGACCCATTTCAGCTTCAAACCAGATCCAAACCAGATACATTTCAGCTTCAAACCAGATCTAAAGCAGACCCATTTCAGCTTCAAACCAGATCTAAAGCAGACCCATTTCAGCTTCAAACCAGATCTAAAGCAGACCCATTTCAGCTTCAAACCAGATCCAATGCAGACCCATTTCAGCTTCAAACCAGATCCAAACCAGATACATTTCAGCTTCAAACCAGATACATTTCAGCTTCAAACAAGATACATTTCAGCTTCAAACCAGATCTAAAGCAGACCCATTTCAGCTTCAAACCAGATCTAAAGCAGACCCATTTCAGCTTCAAACCAGATCCAATGCAGACCCATTTCAGCTTCAAACCAGATCCAAACCAGATACATTTCAGCTTCAAACCAGATACATTTCAGCTTCAAACAAGATACATTTCAGCTTCAAACCAGATCTAAAGCAGACCCATTTCAGCTTCAAACCAGATCCAAAGCAGACCCATTTCAGCTTCAAACCAGATCCAATGCAGACCCATTTCAGCTTCAAACCAGATCTAAAGCAGACCCATTTCAGCTTCAAACCAGATCCAAAGCAGACCCATTTCAGCTTCAAACCAGATCTAAAGCAGACCCATTTCAGCTTCAAACCAGATCTAAAGCAGACCCATTTCAGCTTCAAACCAGATCCAATGCAGACCCATTTCAGCTTCAAACCAGATCTAAAGCAAACCCATTTCAGCTTCAAACCAGATCCAAAGCAGACCCATTTCAGCTTCAAACCAGATCCAAACCAGATACATTTCAGCTTCAAACCAGATCCAATGCAGACCCATTTCAGCTTCAAACCAGATCCAATGCAGACCCATTTCAGCTTCAAACCAGATCCAATGCAGACCCATTTCAGCTTCAAACCAGATCCAATGCAGACCCATTTCAGCTTCAAACCAGATCTAAAGCAGACCCATTTCAGCTCCAAACCAGATCTAAAACAGACCCATTTCAGCTTCAAACCAGACCCATTTCAGCTTCAAACCAGATCCAAACCAGACCCATTTCAGCTTCAAACCAAATCCAAAGCAGACCCATTTCAGCTTCAAACAAGATACATTTCAGCTTCAAACCAGATCTAAAACAGACCCATTTCAGCTTCAAACCAGATCCAAAGCAGATTCGAACCAGAAACTAAACTGCTTTCATTTTAGCATCTTTGGTCTGTTGAGGATATTTCTCAGTTCACAGCTGGAGGAACTATTCATTCAAAACATTTAAACATCACGATTTATAATTTTACTCGAACCCCGCCTGCAGGGACTCTGACACATTAGCAGGTTCAGTTTAATCTGGTTCAAACTCGTATCTCGGTGGGTCGTCCTAAACTAAGCATCTCAGAGAGCTGCAGCACAGACGCCACGTTTCCTGCCTCTCTTTGTGTCTATGATGCACGTCCAGCACATCAGTGGAGGCAAAATATTCATTAAAGTGAATGGGAAGTTGTGTTTTTACATGATCAAAAGTTTTTTTAACATGTACTGAACAGTTTGGGCTTCAGTTCTCTAACAGTGAAGCAGCAGATGCTGCAGGTTTTATCAGCAGCAGGTTTACAGTAAGTGAACTCCAGCTGTGGTCAAACAGTCATAACTGTGAATGGAGGTCAGAACTCAACTCATTCACTCTGAGGCAGTGAAACAGGAACAATGCATCTCTAATTATAAATATTTCCTCATTTGTAAGAGGAATCAAAAAGATTTAGAAAACATAAACAGTATAGTGATTAGTTTCATTTAACTGAAATACAGACATTTACAAAAGCAGCAATAAGCGAAGGAGACGGTATAAAGATCCCAGGGTAAAAGTATCAGGATGCATGTTTGATGTGTGAAATAGGAGGACAGCTGCATATTAAACCCTCCTCAGAAGGTTTAAACAGGCTGAAGCAATGACTCGTCCAGAAACAACCGTCCTGCTGGGACTGATGAAGGCCTGCGAGTCCTCCTCATCTTCATCGAGTTTAAAACTGAAGAACATGATAACTGCTCTGAACTGAAAGATCGTGTTCACACACGGATCTGTTTCCATCAACCAACATGTTACAGTTCCACCGTCAGATAGAAGAGAAATAACTGGGATTTCACAGTTTGGCAGAAGATTCAATATTAAAGGATGAAAATGCATAAAGGATGAGAATCAGCCGTAAGCAGGTTAATAAAAGAGCTTCAGAGTCATTTTATTCCACAGAAGTCACAGTTTCCTGTGTGAGATGTGATAAAATATGGAATAAATATAACAGGATAAAGCCTGTTGAGGAGTGTAGGGACAATAAAAGGAACTTTTGAACTTTTTTATGTATATTTTGGTCATTTTTAACATTTCATTTTTCAAAACAATGAAAAACAAGAAGCTTAATGCATAAATGTTGACAATGTAGAATCGAATTCAATGGGAAGAACATAAATGATTATAAGCTGAAGCTGATTCTAGCTGCAACAAATTGTAAATTTCAACACTTTCTGAACCAGATTTCACCAAAACAAACAAACACTAAATTAAGAAGAAACACTGAACCAGGACAAATTCAAATGTTTCATGAACAATCACACCTCAGTTTCATATTTAATATATTTAAAATGTAACACAACATCCTCCTGCTTCGGTCAGTCCTGGGCGGGCGGAAGGACTCAGTTTATTACTCGTATCTCGGAAACAGAACCTTTCTTTCACTCTGAGAAACGGCACCTCCTCAACAGCTGTGGCGTACCACAGGGCTCAGTCTTCGGGCCTTTTCTGTTGCCTGAAACGTACTTTTTTACTCCAATGACTCGGCTGATTTGTGATTTCAGTGAGGTGAAACCCTCCTTCTTCTTTTTGTTTTTCCCCTATGAACACACGTTTTAATACTATAAATAATGTGTTTGTGTTTCAGGAGCAAGCGGATGACTGTCTGAAGCGACTTTCTTCTTCTTCTGCAGAGTCTGCTTCTCTCAACACGCACTGTGGTAACACACACACACACACACACACACACACACACACACACACAGACACACACACACACACACACACACACACACACACAGACACACACACAGACACACTTCCAGTCAGCAGCAGGAGGTGTGAGTGAGGTCACTTCCTGTCAGCTGACACGTCCCATCTGTATTGCACCGCTGCTCAGCAGAGCCCCCTGCTGGACAGCCACATATTAGAATTTGATTTGTTAAAGATTCAATAATTAGGAGAAATGATTCATCACATGCTCAGTTATACATGTGTAACCTGCAGTGAAGCTTAAACTCCTCAGACTGTGCACAGCTGGGTGCACAGCTGGGTGCACAGCTGGGTGTTCAGTCCTACTTCATTCATTTTAGCCAACAGTCTGAGTGGGATTACTCTTCTTTTCCTTCCTGTCCCCGTGTGTGAGGGTGCAGTGAAAAGGTATTCTCAGTAATAGTTCGGACGATAAGCAAAGTGCAAAAAAAGGGTCCAAAGAGCCTCTCGAACACCTTCATGACCACTTCATAAAGCCACAGGGTGGGAGCCAAAACACCCACAATCCTTTGCACATCTGAGGCGCTGCAGACAGAAGTTAGATAAATGTTGGTGTGATATGCATTTAAATTGAACTGAGTTTGTTTTTACCATGTTACAGTACTTTCTAATTTAAGTCCAATTCATACAGAACCAACTTTATTTGTTAAAGCACTTTAAAAACTACAACAACACAGCAGCTCTGAGCTAACAGAGCTATAATAAGCATTCATTCTTCTTAAAGTATTGGTGAAATAAAGACAGATAATGCCTTATTTAGAGGCTGCATCCTCTAAGCCCCGTTCTCTCCGTTATATGGATCTCCAGTTATCTAAATATCTTCCGAAGGACTTTCACCAAACTGCTCACCTCAGAAGGAGGGGGTAGATTTAGTTTAATTTGATCAGTTACATCACCTGGTTACAGTGAACGAACAGGTTTGGGCTTGAATACATGCTCTGGATGTTCTGGACTCGTTTGAATCGGGTCTCTGGTTTGAGAGATTCTGTGTCTCGCCCTCAGAGGACGATCCGGACTACGACTTCCTCCTTGAAGACCTGTCGTCCTCTGAGACGCTCCCCCCTCTCCTTCCTACCTCCTCCCACCCCCCCACCCTACCTGAGAAGAGGCGACGCAGCAACACGGGTGAGGACTCACCTGATCCACCTGTCTGCCTCTCTGTCTGTCGCCCCCCTTATTATTTGTCTTCTTAAATCAGGTATAACCGGCTCTCAGAGCCTGTCCTCCTTTGGATTTGACTCCACCCCCGTGGACCAGAGCCCCGCCTACTGTAATGAGGTCACAGGTCTTGATGAACCGGTGTCCTCCCCGCTGTCCCCCAGCAAGACACCTCCCCCGCTTCCCGAGAAGAAGCGACACAGTGAGCAGAAACACAGCAGCTGATTGATCATTAATCAGGATATTTGTGTGGTTAACCTCTATGAACTTGGCTCACTCTCTGCCTGTGCACCTGTCTACCTTTTCACCTGTCTACCTGCCTACTTGTCAACCTGTGATCCTGCCTACTTGTCCACCTGTCTGTGTGTCCTCAGTCCACCAGTATCTGCAGCTCTGTTCATCCTACAACGATCAGTCTGCAGTCTTGTACTATCAGAAGCCTCCGGTCTTAAGTCAGAAATACAGCAAAGAGCTGGATGCCACCAGGCAGCTGTCCAACATTCACCTGGAAACAGACTCCTCACCTGCGCACTTTCCTGCTCCTACTCTACCACTGAAGAAGAAACAGCAGGTGACTAAAGAGACGTTGGTTGTTGTCGAGACAGGTATTAGTCCCTCAGTGAAGGAGATGATGAGCTTCAGAATCTCCCATCAGCTGATATAAAAACAGCTCAGCAGTACTATGCTGTGAAGGTTCAGGTAGACAACAGAAAAGCTGAATTTATACTTTGAGTTGATGAGGTTCAGGTTTAGAAACATTTCTGATACAAAATTATCACAACTTATAGTTTGCTTTGAAAAAACCCATAAAACTCACCTGAGAGGGTTCTGTTGATCAAACTCACCTGGAGTTCAACTGATGTTTTGTGTGATTTTATTTGTCATCAGGATTCACCTGCAAACAAGATTGAGGAGATCAGAGACAGGTGAGACTTCACAAACCTGTACACACACACCTGTGCACCTACTGAGCCTCAAAGATGCTCCTCTTTACTGCAGTTCCCAGAATGTCCAGCAGGAGGCAGATCTCAGCTGGAGGAGCGGGGAGGAGATGGAGGAGGTGTTACTGATCAACCAACAGGAAGTTCTTCACAAAATCACCATGAAGTCTGAGGTAAAGCCCGCACTCTTACCTGACGACCTCATATCATTAATTACACCTGTGACCTGACTCTGACCTCTTCCTTCTCAGGAAGAGGAGGGGCCAGATGTTAAGGCAGCCTCTCCTGAGATCCTACTGGTCCACGCCACAGAATGCAGCAGTCAGTTCCATGCAAATGTGTCATGACAACCAATCACATGTTCTGATCAGAAACAGCAGTCAGGAGGCTGATTGGTCAATGTTAATGTGTGTGTGTTTGCAGGTCAGGACCTGTACCGTGAGGCATTCCTCTGTACCTACAGGAGCTTCATCAGCTCAAAAGATGTCATCAGCAAACTGCAGCACAGATATCCTTACACACCTGAAACACTGTAGCCGAAACATTTACAATCATTTCATGAGTGCTCATAAAGCAGAGTGCCACATTCTGCACGAAGGAAAACACAGGTATCAGTCTCAAGATGGAGTCGCAGGGAATCGCAGGGAGTCGCAGGGAATCGCAGGGAGTCACAAGGGGACGCACGGAGTCGCAGGGAATCGCAGGGAATCGCTCGGAGTCGCAGGGAGTCGCTCAGAGTCGCAGGGAATCGCTCGGAGTCGCAGGGAATCGCAGGGAATCGCAGGGAGTCGCAGGGAGTCGCACGGAGTCGCAGGGAGTCGCAGGGAATGGCAGGGAATCGCAGGGAATCGCTCGGAGTCGCACGGAGTCGCACGGAGTCGCAGGGAGTCGCAGGGAATCGCTCGGAGTCGCAGGGAGTCGCTCAGAGTCGCAGGGAATCGCTCGGAGTCGCAGGGAGTCGCAGGGAATCGCAGGGAATCGCAGGGAGTCGCAGGGAATCGCAGGGAATCGCAGGGAGTCGCAGGGAATCGCAGGGAGTCACAAGGGGACGCACGGAGTCGCAGGGAATCGCAGGGAATCGCTCGGAGTCGCAGGGAGTCGCTCAGAGTCGCAGGGAATCGCTCGGAGTCGCAGGGAGTCGCAGGGAATCGCAGGGAATCGCAGGGAGTCGCAGGGAATCGCAGGGAATCGCAGGGAGTCGCAGGGAATCGCAGGGAGTCACAAGGGGACGCACGGAGTCGCAGGGAATCGCAGGGAATCGCTCGGAGTCGCAGGGAGTCGCTCAGAGTCGCAGGGAATCGCTCGGAGTCGCAGGGAGTCGCAGGGAGTCGCAGTGAATCGCACGGAGTCGCAGGGAGTCGCAGGGAGTCGCAGGGAGTCGCAGGGAGTCGCACGGAGTCGCAGGGAGTCGCAGGGAATGGCAGGGAATCGCAGGGAATCGCTCGGAGTCGCAGGGAATCGCAGGGAGTCACAAGGGGACGCACGGAGTCGCAGGGAATCGCAGGGAGTCGCAGGGAGTCGCTCGGAGTCGCAGGGAATCGCTCGGAGTCGCAGGGAGTCGCAGGGAATCGCAGGGAATCGCAGGGAGTCGCAGGGAGTCGCACGGAGTCGCAGGGAATCGCACGGAGTCGCAGGGAATCGCAGGGAGTCGCAGGGAATCGCACGGAGTCGCAGGGAATCGCAGGGAGTCGCAGGGAGTCGCTCGGAGTCGCTCAGAGTCGCAGGGAATCGCTCGGAGTCGCAGGGAGTCGCAGGGAATCGCAGGGAATCGCAGGGAGTCGCAGGGAGTCGCACGGAGTCGCAGGGAGTCGCAGGGAGTCGCAGGGAGTCGCAGGGAGTCGCAGGGAATGGCAGGGAATCGCAGGGAATCGCTCGGAGTCGCAGGGAGTCGCTCAGAGTCGCAGGGAATCGCTCGGAGTCGCAGGGAGTCGCAGGGAATCGCAGGGAATCGCTCGGAGTCGCAGGGAATCGCTCGGAGTCGCAGGGAATCGCTCGGAGTCGCAGGGAGTCGCAGGGAATCGCAGGGAATCGCTCGGAGTCGCAGGGAGTCGCTCGGAGTCGCAGGGAATCGCTCGGAGTCGCAGGGAGTCGCAGGGAATCGCACGGAGTCGCAGGGAATCGCACGGAGTCGCAGGGAATCGCAGGGAATCGCACGGAGTCGCAGGGAGTCGCAGGGAATCGCACAAAGTCGCAAGGGGACGCACGGAGTCGCAGGGAGTCGCAGGGAGTCGCAGGGAATCGCAGGGAATCTCACGGAGTCGCAGGGAATCGCACGGAGTCGCACGGAGTCGCAGGGAGTCGCAGGGAATCGCAGGGAATTGCAGGGAATCTCACGGAGTCGCAGGGAATCGCACGGAATCGCACGGAGTCGCACGGAGTCGCAGGGAATCGCAGGGAATCGCAGGGAATCGCTCAGAGTCGCAGGGAGTCGCTCGGAGTCGCAGGGAATCGCTCGGAGTCGCAGGGAATCGCAGGGAGTCGCAGGTTATCGCACAGAGTCACAAGGGGACGCACAGAGTCGCAGGGAGTCGCAGGGAATCGCACGGAGTCGCAGGGAATCGCACGGAGTCGCAGGGAGTCGCAGGGAGTCGCACGGAGTCGCAGGGAGTCGCACGGAGTCGCAGGGAATCGCAGGGAATCGCTCAGAGTCGCAGGGAGTCGCTCGGAGTCGCAGGGAATCGCAGGGAGTCGCAGGTTATCGCACAGAGTCACAAGGGGACGCACAGAGTCGCAGGGAGTCGCAGGGAATCGCACGGAGTCGCAGGGAGTCGCAGGGAGTCGCACGGAGTCGCAGGGAGTCGCACGGAGTCGCAGGGAGTCGCAGGGAATCGCTCGGAGTCGCAGGGAGTCGCTCAGAGTCGCAGGGAATCGCTCGGAGTCGCAGGGAGTCGCAGGGAATCGCAGGGAATCGCACGGAGTCGCAGGGAGTCGCACGGAGTCGCAGGGAGTCGCAGGGAATCGCAGGGAATCGCTCGGAGTCGCAGGGAGTCGCAGGGAGTAGCACGGAGTCGCAGGGAGTCGCAGGGAGTCGCACGGAGTCGCAGGGAGTCGCAGGGAGTCGCAGGGAGTCGCACGGAGTCGCAGGGAGTCGCAGGGAATCGCAGGGAGTCGCAGGGAATCGCAGGGAGTCGCAGGGAATCGCACAGAGTCGCAAGGGGACGCACGGAATCGCACGGAGTCGCAGGGAGTCGCAGGGAATCGCACAGAGTCGCAAGGGGACCCACGGAGTCGCAGGGAATCGCAGGGAGTCGCAGGGAATCGCACGGAGTCGCAGGGAATCGCACGGAATCGCACGGAGTCGCAGGGAGTCGCAGGGAGTCGCAGGGAATCGCAGGGAGTCGCAGTGAATCGCAGGGAGTCACAGGGAGTCGCAAGGAATCGCAGGAAGTTGCAGGGAGTTGCAGGGAGTTGCAGGGAGTTGCAGGGAGTCGCAGGGAATCGCAGGGAATCGCAGGGAATCGCAGGGAGTCGCAGGGAGTCGCAAGGAATCGCAGGGAGTCACAGGGAGTCGCAGGGAATCGCAGGGAGTTGCAGGGAGTCGCAAGGGGACGCACGGAGTCGCAGGGAGTCGCAAGGGGACGCACGGAGTCGCACGGAGTCGCAGGGAGTCGCAGGGAGTCGCAGGGAGTCGCAGGGAGTCGCACGGAGTCGCAGGGAGTCGCAGGGAGTCGCAAGGAATCGCAGGGAGTTGCAGGGAGTCGCAAGGAGTCGCAGGGAGTTGCAGGGAGTCGCAAGGAATCGCAGGGAGTTGCAGGGAGTCGCAAGGAATCGCACGGAGTCGCAGGGAGTCGCAGGGAATCGCAGGGAGTCACAGGGAGTCGCAGGGAGTCGCAAGGAGTCGCAGGGAGTTGCAGGGAGTCGCAAGGAATCGCAGGGAGTCGCAGTGAATCGCAGGGAGTCACAGGGAGTCGCAAGGAATCGCAGGAAGTTGCAGGGAATTGCAGAGAGTTGCAGGGAGTTGCAGGGAGTTGCAGGGAGTTGCAGGGAGTCGCAAGGAATCGCAGGGAGTCACAGGGAGTCGCAAGGGGACGCACGGAGTCGCAGGGAGTTGCAGGGAATCGCAGGGAGTTGCAGGGAGTCGCAAGGGGACGCACGGAGTCGCAGGGAGTCGCAGGGAGTCGCAGGGAGTCGCAGGGAGTCGCAGGGAGTCGCAGGGAGTCGCAAGGAATCGCAGGGAGTTGCAGGGAGTCGCAAGGAGTCGCAGGGAGTCGCAAGGAATCGCACGGAGTCGCAGGGAATCGCACAGAGTCGCAGTGAATCGCAGGGAGTCGCAAGGAATCGCACGGAGTCGCAGTGAATCGCAGGGAGTCGCAAGGAATCGCACGGAGTCGCAGTGAATCGCAGGGAGTCACAGGGAGTCACAGGGAATTGCAGGGAGTTGCAGGGAGTTGCAGGGAGTTGCAGGTAGGAAGAAAAGGTCCAGCCCAACAAACACAAACAGTTTGGCACCTGTCCTTGACATCGACACGTACAGACATCTGTGTGAACAACCTGCAGACTTGATCGCTGCCAAAAATACCTTTCTGTTGCTTGTCAGAGTCGTTGATGATCTCAGGTGAGACTCACAGACACACACCTGAACCACACAGAGGCTTTGAGGACTAATACCTGTCAGTTCAAACCCTCCCATGACAATATGGGTCCATATCACGGAAAAAATGAGGGCCAAAACCAGTAAACCACCACAAGGCTTACGATGTGAATTACTGTGTGTGCAGTGCCACGGAGCTGGACTCTGATTTTCTGCTGCTGCTGATGGACCTGGTGTTCAGTCTCCTGATTGGAGGAGAGCTCGGACCAGCCCACCTACTGCATAAAAATATTCTGTCAAAGATGGAGAAGAGGTGGCAGCTGCTTGACTCTCCTCAGTCACTCCGCCCACTCGCTGCAAAAGGGGTAGCTGCCAGGTAACCACTCTGACTTGACTGAACGAGGACATATCATGCTGGGCTGTCATTGGTCGGTTTCTCACCTGTCCTTCCTCTCGTCCCACAGACCAGGAACTCTCTTGGACTTCAGGAGTGTGGATTTAGCTGAACAGCTGACTCTGCTGGACTCTGAACTCTTCTGTAAAGTTGAGGTAAACACCTGTCTGTGTTGCACCTGCCGATCAATCAGCTGTCTGTCTCACCTGTTGATCTCAAATGTCCAGCTTCCAGAGGTGTTGCTGTGGTCCAAAGAGCAGAATGAGGAGAGAAGTCCAAACCTGACAGAGTTCACTCAACACTTCAACAATGTCTCCTTCTGGTAAAGTTCTGACCCATTGACACACAATGCTCTTCTTCAGGTGGTTAATGCTTTTCTTCAGCCGATTAGTGTTATTCTTCTGTTGGTTAGTGCCCTTATTCAGCTGGTTAACACTCTTCTTCAGCTGGTTAACACTCTTCTTCAGCTGGTTAACACTCTTCCTCACCTGGTTAACACTCTTCTTCAGGTGGTTAATGCTTTTCTTCAGCCGATTAGTGTTATTCTTCTGTTGGTTAGTGCCCTTATTCTGCTGGTTAACACTCTTCTTCAGCTGGTTAACACTCTTCTTCAGCTGGTTAACACTCTTCCTCACCTGGTTCACGCTCTTCTTCAGCTGATTTGTGCTCTTCTTCAGCTGGTTAACACTCTTCTTCTACTGGTTAGTGCTCTTCCTCACCTGATTAACACTCTTCTTCAGCTGGTTAACACTCTTCTTCTGCTGGTTAACAGTCTTCTTCTGCTGGTTAACACTCTTCTTCAGCTGGTTCACGCTCTTCTTCAGCTGATTTGTGCTCTTCTTCAGCTGGTTAACACTCTTCTTCTACTGGTTAGTGCTCTTCCTCACCTGGTTAACACCCTTCCTCACCTGGTTAACACTCTTCTTCTGCTGGTTAACAGTCTTCTTCTGCTGGTTAACACTCTTCTTCAGCTGGTTCACGCTCTTCTTCAGCTGATTTGTGCTCTTCTCCAGCTGGTTAACACTCTTCCTCACCTGGTTAACAGGTTTATTCAGCTGGTTAATGCTCTTCCTCACCTGGTTAATGCTCTTCTTCAGCTGGTTAACTCTCTTCTACTGATTAGTGCTCTTCTTCTGCTGGTTAATGCTCTTCCTCACCTGGTTAATGCTCTTCTACACTCCTCTTCAGCTGGTTAACACTCTTCCTCACCTGGTTAACAGGTTTATTCAGCTGGTTAATGCTGTTCTTCAGCTGATTAGTGTTCTTCTTGAGCTGTTTAGTGCTCTTCTTCTGCTGGTTAATGCTCTTCCTCACCTGGTTAATGCTCTTCTACACTCCTCTTCAGCTGGTTAACCAGCAGACTGCAGTCTGCAGGAAGCTAACTGCTCAGTGATTGCACCCTGACTCATTCGTTCAGACTCATTTCAAACCTCTGGAATCCAAAGTCGTGATAACAAGAAGTTATTAATGATTAGTGATGAGCTGACCAATCACCCATGTGTGACTTCAGGGTTCGTTCGGTCATCATCCTCCAGGACAAACCTCAGGACAGAGAGAAGCTGCTGCAGAAGTTCCTGAAAATCATGAAGGTAAATGATGATGATGATACAGATTCCTTTTCACGCTGCTTCTCAGGTTATTCAGAGATACTTTCATACGCAGTAACATGTCTACTCTCCATGACCCATGAAAACTGTGATTTTGGCCAAGATGTCTCAGCTCTGGCAAAGGTAACCCCTTCTATGGAGGTATCCTGTCCACATTTCCCTCATGTTTCCAGATTTTAATTTTCTTTGAAAGGATTCTCCTTCCTGTTTTCACCTGACTCTTCTGACACTGTTCACCCCAGAGTGTAACGTACTGTAACAGCTTTTCATGCGTCCACGATGGTGGAAAATGACCTACCAAGTGCTACCAGAACAGAAACTTCAAGAAACTCTTAAAGACTCTTCAGAGGGCATCTCCTCTCCTGGCACTGACCCTGAACTTCCCTCTATGCCTGAACTCTGTCTCTACACATTCACCTCTGACTGGTGTTTTTCCTTCCATGAAGCTTATTGTTAGCTTTGATGTTAGCTGTAACGTTATATCCTCATTTGTAAGCTGCTTTGGATAAAATTGTCTGCTAAATGCAGAAACACTTACATGCTGTGTCTCCCGGCAGCACCTGCGGAAACTGAACAACTTTAACTCATACCTGTCCATTCTGTCAGCGCTGGACTCCGCCCCCCTGCGTCGCCTCGACTGGCAGAAAAGCACTTCTGAGGTCCGTTCAGGATCGTTGGTTTCATTCAGTCTTTGCTTAGCTTGCAACCATTCTGTAAAGGTGTTTTCTGTTTGTTTTCAGACGCTAGAGGAGTTCAGCTCTTTGATCGACAGCTCATCTTCTTTCAGAGCGTACAGAGCAGCTCTGGCTGAGGTGGAACCTCCCTGTATTCCCTACCTGTAGGTCAATACACCCATATCTATCCTACTTGATGGTCAGTACCCCAATATTGCAACAAATAGTCATCTCTTTCTGTCTGTGCAGGGGTTTGATTCTTCAGGACTTGACCTTTGTTCACCTGGGGAATCCTGAGACCTTGATGACCCCACAGGGTTCAAAGGTAAACTTTTCCAAGCGCTGGCAGCAATTTAACATCCTGGACACTCTGAGGAGCTACCAACAAGTGTAAGTTACCTGCAGCCCTGTCAGTATTTATTTATCTATTCTCGTATTACTGTGGACCAAATGTGTTTCTCTTTGCAGGCGCTACTCTCTGCAGCCGGAGGATGACATCATATCCTTCTTCAATGACTTCAGCGATCACCTGGCAGAGGAGGCTCTGTGGGAACTCTCCCTCAGGATCCGCCCAAGGAACACTCCTCGAGCCAGTCAGAGATGAGCTGAAATGAAGGCATCAGCTGCCACACAACCAGGGAGCAGTGGGAGACCATCACATTGTGACTGCATCAAACAGGCTGGATTCACCTGAGCTAACAGAGAAAGTTGCGCGGCTACACTGATGCTAACACGTTGAACCTGACTTAAACCGGTTGCTAACCTGAACTGAACCAGTACCAAACTGAACTGCTGCTGTGTTACTGGGATAATCTGAGCAACAGGCTCGCCAGCAGCTAATATTAGCCAACAATAGCCTTGGGCTAGGTTAGCCAAGCATTTATATGGTCTCACCCGTAGCTTCACTGTGTTTCCTGAGTCTATAGTGATAACCTACACCACCTAATTCATCCGGTTCAGTACACCAGAGTCGAACTGATGGTGCATTCCATCCCAACTTGAAAGTCTTCATTTTTGAGTTCAGCGAAATTCAGTGGTTTCCCGTGTATTAAAAGTGGTGATAGCTGCTGTAATAGCCTGTTATTTAACACTGCAGTTAGTCTGTGTCTCACACAGCATATTTACACAGTACTATTTAACAAAAGTAGGATTTAAAAACAAACTGAAAACATGCTGAAAGCACTGAGGACGCACCAGGAAAATCCAAAACATTTTGTAACAAGAAAACACTCAATCAAATAAATGGATAAAATAAAAACCTTTGAAACCAGAATTAAAGTAAAAATAAAACCAAAAGGAGTTCAATGAAGCTTCCGCTGTCATGTGAGTCTCATTTCCTCTTATTCGGCGAAGTGAAAGCAGCGTTTTGTTCTCAGGACTAAAACCTTCTGTCCAGAGGGAGGAGTTGGAAACTCCCGGAGCAAAGGGTGAGTGACGATCTTTAAAATGCAACTGGGTGAACTTCCAGTGTAGCTGTACAGGGACGCTGGGCATGGCACCAATCAGCTGACCAGAACATCTCTCCTTCAATGGTTCTTGATCAAGCAGCGAAACAAAGGAGAAAACTGATTCAATTAAAGCAACATGGTGATTATAATTTGATCAAATACTGACGACTCTTTGCAACCCGAACCCATCTCAGACAAACTAACAGTACAATCACCGCCCTCTACTGGACAAAGGTTAAATTATCTGAAGAAGAGTTTCTGTTGCCTCACTGATCAATACATTTCAATTTCAATTCAGTAAAACTTTATTAATCCCTGAAGGTAAATTATATCCCTGCAGTATTGATTATTATTATTATTATTATTATTAGATCAGCTGCTGTTACAGATAATAAAATAAAATATAAACCAGCTGAAGTGCAGCAGAGAGGAAGGTAGGAACCTTCAGAGGTCTCCATCAGTGGGTTGGGCTGCTGTTTCTGTTGCTTAGCAACAGCTCAGCTGATGATGTCACACACAGCGTCAGCTCTGTGATCCTCCTCCTTTACTGTTAGCGCTCTGTCTGCAGTCTCTGTCTGCCCGGATAGTCTTAAAGCTGAGCAGAGAGCTGTTAGAGTTGTTCCTGCAGCCAGGTCCAGGATTCCACCATCTGTTGTTAACCAGCTCTGTGATCCTCCTCCTTTACTGTTAGCGCTCTGTCTGCAGTCTCTGTCTGCCCGGATAGTCTTAAAGCTGAGCAGAGAGCTGTTAGAGCTGTTCCTGCAGCCAGGTCCAGGATTCCACCATCTGTTGTAAACCAGCTCTGTGATCCTCCTCCTTTACTGTTAGCGCTCTGTCTGCAGTCTCTGTCTGCCCGGATAGTCTTAAAGCTGAGCAGAGAGCTGTTAGAGTTGTTCCTGCAGCCAGGTCTCTGTCTGATATTCCTGCTGTGTCCTCATCGGGCCTCGAAGCTCGTCCATTTTATCCACCAGAGATCTCACATTTCTCATGATGATTAAAGGAAGAGATGCTTTAAACTTCCTTTTCCTCTTCTTTGTTCCTGCTCTGCATCCCAGACGTCTCCTCTTCAGTTCATCTTGATTTGGGTTCTTATTCCAGGCATTAATTGGGCTTTGGAAAGCTCAGTTAGCCAACAGGTTAGCAGCTTTCATGTTGCCACGGTTACGCATAGATTATTAAAAACTGCTCGAGTTCACAGCAGAAGTTCTTCCAGCAGCTCAGAAACATTTTTCAGAAATCTGTTTTCACAGAAAAAAAATCTTAAGCGGATGCAGAGAAAGACGTGTCCAGAGGCAGCTTCATGTAAAGGCTTTTATTAGATAATAAAATAACTGTCTTTACAGAAACTGAAACATCTCATGAATAGCAGCAACAACGTTTTAGTGCAAAGGGATCATTTTAAAACCCTGAACGCAGCCCCTCAGCAACCCGTTTATAACACTTCCCAGTTAGAATAAAACTCACTGGAATCATTTAAGTCATGAAGTTTCTCTCCTCTTATTAAACTGAAGAAAACCAGAACATCAAAAACAACCTCCTTGGAGTGCTCATATTTCTGAGGGTCCTTAAATGCACCACTGCAGTCACTCCTGAGGGATTTTGCCTCCAACTGACTGATGAAAGCCAAACAACACAAAGAACAACTGTTGTTTTGATTTATTACCCAATCGTCATCTTGTGGTCCAGTTTCTACTGGTCTGAACTGGGGTGTTCTGGTCCAGTTTCTACTGGTCTGAACTGGGGTGTTCTGGTCCAGTTTCCAGCGGTCCTGCCTGGTCAGGAGTGGGTGTGCTGGTGTTGCTGATCCCTGAGAAATGATTGGCCGGAGCTGCGGAGCTGCCAGACAGCAGCCGAGATCTCTGAAGGTGGAAGAAAAGCTGATGAGAGAGTGGTGGTTCTGAAACAAACAGCAACTGCTCTCAGCTCAGAACCAGCTCAGAGAAACTGATTCGGACCCAAGAGCCTTCAGAACCTAAAGTTCATGTGAACAAACATGAATCTAGACCCTATGGAGGTGGAACCAGCTGAGATCCAGAGCTTTCTGACATTAGCGTACAAACATGCCGACTTTACTGAAGAGTTTTAAAATCCACACAGAAGATTTAAAGCTTGAAGATTTAGAAAACGCAGATAGTTTGGTTCTAAATTTTAACCTGTTCTCCGAATGAACGCGTGCTATAGCTCTGTTAGCTCATAGCTCTGTTAGCTCATAGCTCTGTTAGCTCATAGCTCTGTTAGCTCAGAGCTCTGTTAGCTCATAGCTCTGTTAGCTCAGAGCTGCTGTGTTGTTGTTATTGGCGGCTATCGAGGGGCTTATAGAGGGCTTTCTGCACTCGTCTGCTGGGATGATGTCATCGACGCCCGCCGCTGCAGCACAGCTTATTTACTCCGGTAAGAACGTCCATCTTACTCAAAATCTGATAAATATCCTGCCATGTTGCACAAAACTATCAGCAGCAAACTCTGTGTGAAGTTAGCCGACTGTCACAGAGCACGGAGTGAATAAACTGTGCTGCAGTTATGACCCTTTAAGTCATATAAGTAAGTCATGGAGTTCCTCAGGGTTCTGTGCTTGGACCGATTCTTTTCTCTTTATACATGCTTCCATTAGGTAACATTATCAGACAGCATGGCATAAAGTTCCATTGCTATGCTGATGATACTCAGCTGTACTTATCTATGAAACCAGATGAAACCAACAGGTTGGTCAGACTACAAGCCTGTCTTAAAGACATAAAGACCTGGATGACTCAGAACTGTCTGCTTAAATTCAGACAAAACTGAAGTTGTTCTCTTTGGACCTGAGCGCTTCAGGGAGAAATTGTCTAGTTATATAGTTACTCTAGATGGTATTTCCTTGGCTTCTAGTCCTACAGTGAGGAACCTTGGAGTTATTTTTGACCAGGATCTGTCCTCTGACTCACATATAAAACAGGTTTCTGCCTTCTTTCACCTTCGTAATATCATTAAAATCAGGACCATCCTGTCTCAGGGTGATGCAGAGAAACTGCTCCATGCATCTGTTACATCTAGCTACCAGTGCTGATGCATTGAGGAGGCAAAGCAGGTCCTGGACTGAGACTCTTTCATTACAACAGAAAGAATTCTGGTCTCTTTTTAAAGCTACATCAGCTGACCAGATCGACCAATCAGAGCCCAGGAGGACCCGACAGAGAACAAGGACCTCTGATGGAGGAAGTGCAGGCGTTCTGACTCACCTCCGACCTCCTCCATCCTCTTCGCTGTTCGATTTTCTTCAGCTCCTCCTCCTCCTCTTCTTCCTCCTCCTCCTCCTCCTCCTCTTCCTGATGGGAGCAGCACGCCGGCTCTTCCTTTGTGATTGGCTGCATGGTGGCCAGGAGGGCGGGGACAGTGAAGCAGGACAGGAAGCGGGCCTTCAGCAGCTGGTAGGCGGGATTAGTGGAAAAACGCTCGGCCACCAGCTGACGCACCGCCCTCACCCGCTCCTCCTCCTCCTCCACCTCCTGCTGCTCCTGGTCGGCGCTGACGGAGGGCGCTGCAAAGAAAAACAAACACCTGAGTCACACCGGCGCCACCTCTGTTCACGCTCACATGGTGCGGGTCAGGTGGGTCACCTGGCGGCTCCTCGGCCCGTCTGAGTTCTGAGGTGGAGTCCGGCAGGTCTGGTGGGGACGGGGTGGAGCTGGCTTTGGGCTGGGGGCGCCGTGGCTCGTTGGCGCCGGACAGCAGCTGCAGGGACGACTGCGTCAGACACTTCTTGGCCTGCAGCAGCGCACTGAGCGCGCTCAGAGTGCTGGCGGATGGCGGCAGGTAGGGCAGAGCCACCCTCGCTCCAGTTACTGTCACGCCTCCTCGCCCACTCAGCCAATCACGCACCGCCTCCCGGGGCTCCAGGAACATGAGGGAGGGGTCAAACTGCAGCCCCTCCCTCCGGAGGGGAGGGGCCTTGGCTGCATCCACCCTGACCGCGCCCTTATATGGCAGGTGCACCTTAGGGTGGGGCTGGGAGGAGCTATGTGGCAGAGCAAGAGATGGGCGGGGTTTGGTGTGACGGGTGGGCGGGGCCAGAGGAGCGCGAGGCTGATACGGGACGGAGAGGTTTGATCTGTGAGGGGGCGGGGCCAGGGGAGCGCGAGGAGACACGAACGCCAACTGGACCAGCCCAGTCTGAGTCATGACCCACATGGTCTGATCAGGCAGCAACGCCACGGGCTGAGGCGGCGTCTGGGCGCCGTCCTTCGACTGGCAGCTGCGGGGGCTTCTCTTCTTCTTTGCTTCAGCCTGGAAACAGAAAGCAGATCAGACTGAGGAGAGTTGGACCGAGAGTTCGCCCAAACACACGTGGACTGGATGGTTAAAGATTAGAGGAGGTAGGAGATCTGAAAGGACTCTTCTGTCAGACCCCAGCAGGAGGTCAAAGGTCACCTGAAGGTCAGCAGAGACCACCTCCTCCTGAAGCTCACAGGTAAAAACCTGGCATCATGACATCATCAGCTCTGCGCTCACCTGGACCTGCACAGCTTCCTGCACAGCTCTGGCCTTCAGACTCGGCTTGCGAAGTCTCTTCCCCTCCTGCCTCTCATCTTTACCTCCCTCAGCCTTCTCCTCCTTCTGCTCCTCCCCCCTCTGCCGCTTTCTGCCTCTGCACTGACGTTTGGGGGCGGAGCTTGGTTGGAGGGGGCTGGAAAAGGTGTAGTCGTGTTCACTGTAGGGTGGAGCTATCGTGACGAGGGGCGGCTCTAAACTCAGGTTCTGAGCTGAGGATTCAGAAGGTTTGGAGCTCTGAGAGGATTCAGAGGACGATGTGTCTGGAGGAGGAAGAGGAGCAGCTGGAGATGGGACTGAGGAGGAAGAGGAGGTGTTCTGGGTCTGAGCAAAGTCTGGTGGAGAGGACGAAGAAGCCGTCTTCATGGCTTCAGCCTGAAAGAAACAAAACCAGACGAGTCAGAACCAGAACGCAAGAAGACGTTCAGACAGATTTGGACACCCAATAATAAGGAATTACAGTAGTTCAGTCCTGAAGGAACAGATGCATGGAGCAGTTTCTCTGCATCACCCTGAGACAGGATGTTCCTGATTTATTACGAAGGTGAAAGAAGGCAGAAACCTGTTTTATATGGAGTCAAAGGACAGATCCTGGTCAGAAATAACTCCAAGGTTCCTCACTGTAGAACTAGAAGCCAAGGAAATACCATCTAGAGTAACTATATAACAGGACAGTTTCTCCCTGAAGCGCTCAGGTCCAAAGAGAACAACTGCAGTTTGTCTGAATTTAAAAGCAGAAAGTTCTGAGTCATCCAGGTCTTTATGTCTTTAAGACAGGCTTGTAGCCTGACCAACCTGTAGGTTTCATCTGGTTTCATAGATAAGTTCAGCTGAGTATCATCAGCATAACAATGGACTTTATGCCATGCTGTCTGATAATGTTACCTAATGGAAGCATGTAGAAAGTAAAAAGAATCGGTCCAAGCACAGAACCCTGAGGAACTCCATGACTTACTCTGGTGTGTGAGGAAGATTCTTCATTTCCAAGAACAAACTGGAATCTATCAGATAAATATGACTTAAACCAGCCTAATGCAGTTCCTTTAATCCCAATAACATGTTCAAGTCTCTGTAACAGAATGCTGTGATCGATCGTATCAAATGCAGCTCTGAGATCCAACAGGACAAGAAACAAGTCCGCTATCAGAGGCTAACAGGAGATCATTGGTAACTTTCACCAGTGCTGTTTCTGTGCTATGATGCACTCTGAATCCTGACTGAAACTCTTCAAACAGATTATTTCTGTGTAAATGATCACAAAGTTCACAGAAATCTGTTGGATGAAGCTCAGAAAGTTTCCAGTTTAGATTCAGAAGTGTCCTATAACAATATGCCGAGCCCCAGATTATGTTCCTATGCAAGGCCCAACTGCTGGTTCAAGCATTATTAAACAGCATGTCGCCGAGAAACAAACTCTGATCGATCCATTTTGCATATCGCACGAGCTGAGGTGCTGATGATGCCAAAATATTCATCCTGGCACCTGGAACTATCCGAATCCTCAGCCGGACTCCTTCAGGCTCACATCCTGGCCAACAAACTCTCCTCCTGCTTTCAGCTGGAAGACCAGCTCATCCTGTGGTTACTGGACTTTCTCACCCACAGGACCAAGGACATGGTGGTGACATTTTCCAACCAGCGGAGGGCGCTGGCCACAGCAGTCACCACCGTTATCCAAGCCTGTTGACACCTGGGTACCATCTTTAACAGCTGTCGAAATTCTCCGCCAACACAGAGGAGATCCAGAGGCTGTACCTCCTGAGGAAGCTCGACTCCTTTGGAGTAGGATCGTTCTCCGGACATTTTACTACTAGCATCATCACCTTCTCCAGAACCTGCTGGTTCCACTCTACCAGCCTCCAGAACAGGAACCGGCTGCAGAGGACGGCCACCGTCTGTTCCAAAGTAATCGGATTACCTCTGGACTCAGTTTATGAACCCTTAACATGCAGGTTAGGCACCGGATCACACAGAACCGTCACACGCCCTACCTACGGCTACCTTTGCCCCGGCTACCTTTGCCCCGGCTACCTTTTACCTTTGCGCCGGCTACCTTTGCGCCGGCTACCTTTTACCTTTGCGCCGGCTACCTTTTACCTTTGCCCCGGCTACCTTTGCCCCGGCTACCTTTGCGCCGGCTACCTTTGCCCCGGCTACCTTTGCCCCGGCTACCTTTGCCCCGGCTACCTTTGCCCCGGCTACCTTTGCGCCGGCTACCTTTTACCTTTGCGCCGGCTACCTTTGCGCCGGCTACCTTTTACCTTTGCGCCGGCTACCTTTGCGCCGGCTACCTTTGCGCCGGCTACCTTTGCGCCGGCTACCTTTGCGCCGGCTACCTTTGCGCCGGCTACCTTTGCGCCGGCTACCTTTGCGCCGGCTACCTTTGCGACGGCTACCTTTGCGACGGCTACCTTTGCGCCGGCTACCTTTGCGCCGGCTACCTTTGCGCCGGCTACCTTTGCGCCGGCTACCTTTGCGCCGGCTACCTTTGCGCCGGCTACCTTTGCGCCGGCTACCTTTTACCTTTGCGCCGGCTACCTTTGCGCCGGCTACCTTTTACCTTTGCGCCGGCTACCTTTTACCTTTGCGCCGGCTACCTTTGCGCCGGCTACCTTTGCGCCGGCTACCTTTGCGCCGGCTACCTTTGCGCCGGCTACCTTTGCGCCGGCTACCTTTGCGCCGGCTACCTTTGCGCCGGCTACCTTTGCGACGGCTACCTTTGCGCCGGCTACCTTTGCGACAGCTACCTTTGCGCCGGCTACCTTTGCGACAGCTACCTTTGCGCCCCGGGCTGTGCAGCTGCTGAACTCTAACTACCACCCGGGGATCCATAAAGTATCACAGAGTGAAGCGTTACCTCAGTTTTCTGCAGGGATTCGTCCGTTTGACGTGGGTCCTGAATCCTGACGTCACCTGCTGCCTCCTGGTCCTCCTCATGCCTGTGCTCCCCACCTCTGGTCGGCTTCCCGGTGGAAATGGAAGCAACAGCGAGGCGATGGGAAGGGGGCGGGATTAAAGGTGCAGGCGGGGGCACGTTCTGGTGCAGCACGACCACAGACGGTGTCGGGGTTACTGTGGGAGGAGCTTTGGTTTGGACAGTGGGAGGTTTGACTTGGATGTAGGAAGCATTAGTGAGGTGGTGAGGGAGGAAGACCACCTGATGAGGGGACACCTGAAAGAGGAGGCGGGGTTGGCTGAGGGGAACATGAAGCCGCCTGCGTTTCTCCTGCTCCACCTCCAGCAGCTGCTGCAGCATCAGACTCCGCTGCTCCTCCACCTCCTGCTGCTCCCTCTTCAGTCTCCTCTGCTGGAGGACGCCTGCCACCGTCTGGCTGCTCCTCGTCTTCACAGCTGAGGGCTCAGGGGGCGGAGCCAGCAGCACAACCTTGTTCTTCCTCTGCTCGATCATGTCCTTGCAGCCGATGACGTCCACGTTCATGGCCTGGAGGAACAGCAGGAAGATGGAGGTGGAGGAGACGCCGCTCTTCTCGCCGCTCTCCCTCAGCACATCTGCAACCGTGCGCCTGGCGGTTGATTCGATCAGCAGGTTGCCGATCCACGGCGTCACCGCGGCCTGCAGCTCGTACTCCGTGCCCTTCTCGGTCCCTTTGCCACAGACCTTGTTGCTGCTGGCGCCGCCGTTCCGCGGGACACTCGGGTGATTGAACTTGTGCGCCATGCGGCTCAGGTGGGTTCGCAGCTGGTCAGCCGACACCATCATCATGGCGCTGCTGCTGTGGCGCTCCTCCCACCGCAGCTCTCTGGGACGTGGGCCAACGACCACGGAGCGGCCAGACCTTCCTACGATGGTGGAGCGAACGGGTTTCCCGTCCTGAGGGTCGGACGATGGCGGCAACACGGCCGGACGGAAGCTCAGCGAGTCGGAGGCTCGTTTCTCTGCTGGAAGCCACTCCTTCAGTGGGGGGATGGCGTACTCCTTCTCCTCCACCTCCTCCTCCACCTCCTGAACAGTCTCCTTCATCACCTTCTTCTCCTTCTCCTCATCACTGTCCATGTACGGTATGACCATGTCCTCCTCCTCCTCCTCCTCATCAGTCGTCTCCTCCTCTTTCATTCTCCCCAGTCGCCTCCTCATCTTCCTTTTGGCTTTGGCAGCTCCTTTCTCCTTCCCTTCTCCTCCTGTTTTCCTGGGACATTTTTCTCTTTTCCTTCCCTGTCAGAGAGATGGAGACAAAGTCAGTTTATTTTTTGTTACAACCTGTTTCGGGTCATATGAGGTCAGAGCCACTGAAGGTGCTGAGATGGCTCCAAGGTTTCTGAGCAGGTTTGAGACAGAGAGACAACAGCATCTTTGTCCTATAAAACCTCAGAACTGGAGGATTGTTTTCAGCCCAGCTGCTCCCCAGACTGCATGTTGTTAGGTTTCCCCTCCAGTTTCCTCCAGTTTCAGTTTCCATCATCCTTTAAACATGCTGTGCTCCAGCTATTCGGACCTGGAAGAAACCGACCTCGAGCCTTTAGATTTTAAACACATTTTTCTTTCGTTTAATGGCTGAATATAACATTCCTAAACGGCCCCCGAAAGCTAACCAATGACCTGCTTTTGTTTGCCGACAGGATGCAGACGGAAGAGTTTGTCCTTTTAGATCGACCGGTTTATGTGAAGGTCTTAAAACCTGAGTTATTATCAGGAACAGCTGTTTTTTCCCTGCCTGTTAGCCCATACTGTCACCATCTACAGCTCGTATTACCTGTGGTGTGCTGCAGGGCTCTGTTTTAGGTCCACTTTTATTCTGTTTATATGCTCCCCTCCTCTTTTCATTTCATTAATCTTGCCCTTTAATGTCCAACCCTCAGCAGCAACCTCAGTGAACATCAGGGATGCAACGACACCACTTTTTGTTCAAACCGATACTTCTACCACAAAAAAATGCAATGAATTGGAAGTTTGATGAATTACATAAAAAATAAAATGCTAAAAATTTCTATAAAACTACAAAAAAATTGTAAAAAATGTTTCCACATTCTAATCAAACAAAATATCAATTAACTATTTGGCACCGTCTCCACCTCAGATCGGCGAAACATTAAAGAACCTATGAACCTCCACATTTGAATCAAACAAAATAAAATCAAGTTTTTTCACCACTAGAAAAGGTTTTTGGATGAATGACACATACTGACACTCGGTGTCAGTGACCAAGCAAACAGCTTCTCAGGCTTAAGCATCCTTTGGGTTGGACCACTGCGAGGTCTGCTGCCATAATGGACTGGATAGTAGTGGTATGATTGCCACCTTTCGTGTGGGAGATCTGGGTTCAAATCCTGCATGAAAGGTATTACCTCCAGTAGGGGTCCTTAGGCAAGGCCCCCTTACCCTACCTGTAAGTCGCTTTGGATAAAAGAATCTGCTAAATGCATAAACATAATGCTGGACAGGACAAGGATAAATAAATAAAAATTGATCCATATGGATCGGCCCGTTGTCATCAATACTCTAGAATCTTCTACGATATCAGTACCGAATGTCGGATCAGTGCCTCCCTAACTTTGACTCAGAATCCACCCACAGTCAAGAGCAACCTCCAAAATAAACCCCCCCGGCACCTCAGAGTTATCCACACATTTATGTTTTCTGGGCTGGATTATTATAGTTTTCAAACTGAAATCCTTCCTGTCTCCAGCTTCTGACTGGTTCTGACAGAGTCCCAAGCCGTCATATTATCGTATTATTGTAACCCTGAGCTGGTTCCTCCCAGAGGACAGGTAGGGTTACCTGAGAAGGAGGCCTGCTCAGTTTCCTCCACTCTCTCATACACTGAGAGTCCAAGCGATGTGGAATCTCTGCAGCAATCTTCGCCCAGCGACCTGAAAAGCACCGACACCACATGGGTGAATCAACGTGTCGTGATCATTCCCGAGCTGACGGTGACCTGGGACTCACCAACGCCATGTTTCTCCACCAGCTTCTGCAGCAGCTCCCTCTCCTGCCTGTCAAACGCTCCTCTCCTCAGGCCTCCTCTCAGACAGTCCAGATACCTGCACACAAAGACGTTTACCGAATAGGAAACATTCACAGACTGCGTTCTGGTTTCCTGTCCGGGCTCACCTGTCTCTGCAGCCGCCGTCGGTGCGTCCGGGAACCTCCAGCCTCACCTTCCACCAGCACTTCTCTCCATGACGCGCCACGGCCTTCAGCAGCAGCTGATATACAGACACAGATACATTCTGTTGAAAAGACCGGGACGATCCAAACAGGTGCCAGAGATCTGCAGTCAGGGGATCCTGCAGTCAGGGGATCCTGCAGTCAGGGGATCCTGCAGTCAGGGGATCCTGCAGTCAGGGGATCCCGCAGTCAGGGGATCCCGCAGTCAGGGGATCTTGCAGTCAGGGGATCCCGCAGTCAGGGGATCCTGCAGTCAGGGGATCCTGAACCCCCTGGTGCCAGGTGGCGCCATGTTTGAACCCCCTGGTGCCAGGTGGCGCCATGTTTGAACCCCATGGTGCCAGGTGGTGCCATGTTTGAACCCCCTGGTGCCAGGTGGTGCCATGTTTGAACCCCCTGGTGCCAGGTGGCGCCATGTTTGAACCCCCTGGTGCCAGGTGGCGCCATGTTTGAACCCCCTGGTGCCAGGTGGCGCCATGTTTGAACCCCCTGGTGCCAGGTGGCGCCATGTTTGAACCCCCTGGTGCCAGGTGGCGCCATGTTTGAACCCCATGGTGCCAGGTGGTGCCATGTTTGAACCCCCTGGTGCCAGGTGGCGCCATGTTTGAACCCCATGGTGCCAGGTGGTGCCATGTTTGAACCCCCTGGTGCCAGGTGGCGCCATGTTTGAATCCCCTGGTGCCAGGTGGAGCCAAGTTTGAACCCCCTGGTGCCAGGTGGCGCCATGTTTGAACCCCCTGGTGCCAGGTGGAGCCATGTTTGAATCCCCTGGTGCCAGGTGACGCCATGTTTCAACCCCATGGTGCCAGGTGGTGCCATGTTTGAACCCCCTGGTGCCAGGTGGTGCCATGTTTGAACCCCCTGCACTCAAACATCTCAGGTTCAGATCAGGCAGCTCGTTCCTAACGCACAGTAATAAGTAAGCTTACCCCCACCTATCACCTCTCACCCAGGGCAGCTCCAGATTGGAATAAAGTCCAGCCCCTCTCCGGGAGATTGTTTCCGGAACCTTTACTGGGCTTTGAGGTGAGCTCGACAAGATCTATCCAGTATCTCTCAACTTCCCGTGGAAGCCTGGGCTCATTCCCCACCGCTGAGGTGATGTCCCACTCCTCCATTTCAGCAACCAAAGTTTCGACCACCAAAGCCTCTGCCTTTGACCCCCACCCAATCCACGAAGCACCGGACCCTTACAGCACCTCCCGTAGGAGGTGGATCCATATTAAGGTGGTCCCATGGTTGAGTCCAGCCTGACCCCAATGGGAGAAGGTCCAACCACTAGGTGGTGGGTAAAGAGCCGCTCCCCCTGGCCTGGTTCCAGGGTGAGGCCCTGGTCTCACCGACGTTGGCGAGGTAACTGGACATCGTAATATTTCTTAATCGCATTCTCTCCGGACCCTGGACCAATTTACCTTGTGGGACCCTACGGAGGGCAAGTTGGAGGTTGCCACTGAGGAGTTTCACATAGATCCTGGCAATCCATCAGACCAGATCTTTAATACTGTGTAAGAAACCAGATCCTGTTTATACCCTCAGGTATGTGCCTGTCTTCAGCTGATATTTTTGACATACTGACACCGCGTTGACCATTCAAAGGTCTTACAGCATCAATCTTCTGGCTTATTCCAAACATACTATCAGTGGGAGTTTGTCCAATCAGTCTTCATGTGTTTTCTGGACTTGGAGAAGGCTGACAACCATGTCTGTCTGCTGTGCTAAAGAGATTTGATTTACCAGACAATCCACATTCCAACCCTCACCTGTGGTCACGAGCTGTGGGGACTGACCGAATGAATGAGATTGAGAATACAAGGTGGCGGAAATGAGCCTCCTAAAGGGTTGCTGATCTCACCCTTAGGGATAGGGTGGGGAGCTCGGTAATTCTGGAGGGGCTCAGAGAAGAGTCGCTGCTCTTCTTCATCTAAAGAAGCCAGTTGAGGATGTTCAGGCACCGGGTCAGGATACCTTCCAGCCCTGAGGAGGTGTTTTAGACAAGTCCCACCTGGTAGAGACTTGTTTAGGGTTAGGGTTTTAGGGTTAGACACTGATTAATACGATGGTTTCAACCCGAGTACAGGTACTGAAATCCTCGTGTGTCACCAGTCAGTTAGTGGTTCCATCACAGATACCAGAACATAGAACTTTCTCAATGGTACACAAAATGATTTCTTATTGAAATAAATCAGAATATTTACGCTGTGAGTGGATCAGAACCACAGTCAGACCATGTTGACGCGTTCATATGTACAGAAACCAACAAACACATACCTGGTCCTCCTCTTTGGTCCACAGGCCTTTCTTCAGGCTCGGGTCCAAAACCTGGTTCCATCTGTAGATGAGCTGAGCCGGATCACGACCCTCCATGAAGTAACTCACTGACAGGGACACAAAATTAATCAGACGGAGAGTGTGATGTCAGGCAGTGATGATGTCAGAGTGTGATGTCATTACTCTGCGTGTAGGGGATGAAGTTTCCAATCCGCATCTTGTCCACCAGCTCTCTGAGCAGAACATCTTCTTCCGGGGTCCAACTCCTCCGTTTCAGAGACTCGGAGACGAACCGCTGGAACATCTGAAGACACATGAAGGCCGTCCTCCCTGTCTGAGAGATAACAGGGTCAGACAGACAGGTCAGACACAGACGGGTCAGACACAGACGAGTCAGACACAGACGGGTCAGACACAGACGGGTCAGATAGACGGGTCAGATAGACGGGTCAGACACAGACAGGTCAGATAGACGGGTCAGACACAGACGGGTCAGATAGACAGGTCAGACAGACGGGTCAGACACAGACAGGTCAGACATACGGGTCAGACACAGACGGGTCAGACACAGACGGGTCAGATAGACAGGTCAGACATACGGGTCAGACACAGACGGGTCAGATAGACAGGTCAGACAGACGGGTCAGGCACAGACGGGTCAGACAGACAGGTCAGACAGACGGGTCAGACAGAGACGGGTCAGACAGACGGGTCAGACACAGACGGGTCAGATAGACAGGTCAGATAGACGGGTCAGACACAGACAGGTCAGACACAGACGGGTCAGACACAGACGGGTCAGACACAGACGGGTCAGATAGACAGGTCAGACATACGGGTCAGACATACGGGTCAGACACAGACGGGTCAGATAGACAGGTCAGACAGACGGGTCAGATAGACAGGTCAGACAGACGGGTCAGACACAGACAGGTCAGACACAGACGGGTCAGACACAGATAGGTCAGACAGACGGGTCAGACACAGACGGGTCAGACACAGACGGGTCAGATAGACGGGTCAGATAGACGGGTCAGATAGACGGGTCAGACACAGACGGGTCAGACACAGACGGGTCAGATAGACGGGTCAGACACAGACGGGTCAGACACAGACGGGTCAGACACAGGCGGGTCAGACACAGGCGGGTCAGATAGACAGGTCAGACAGACAGGTCAGACACAGACGGGTCAGACACAGACAGGTCAGACAGACGGGTCAGACACAGGCGGGTCAGACACACGGGTCAGACAGACGGGTCAGATAGACGGGTCAGACAGACGGGTCAGACACAGACAGGTCAGAGACAGACAGGTCAGACAGACGGGTCAGACACAGACGGGTCAGATAGACAGGTCAGACAGACGGGTCAGACACAGACAGGTCAGAGACAGACAGGTCAGAGACAGACAGGTCAGACAGACGGGTCAGACACAGACGGGTCAGATAGACGGGTCAGACACAGACGGGTCAGATAGACGGGTCAGACACAGATGGGTCAGACAGACAGGTCAGATAGACAGGTCAGACACAGACGGGTCAGACAGACAGGTCAGACAGACGGGTCAGACAGACGGGTCAGATGACCCCTCCTCACCCCCAGCTCCTGGGCGATTCTCTCCCAGTGTCTCTCCTGGTGTCTCCTGCTGACCTCCTTCAGCTGCTGCACCTCCTCTTTGCTCCATGAGGCCTTGTTGATGGACGGGTGGAGGAAGTTCTGCCAGAAGGCCCGGATGTCCTCTGCAGCCTTTATTCCTTCGAACTGAGGAAGAGGAGCGCTGAGCGCCGCAGTTTGTTCACCATCTCACAGACTCATCTTACACTTACGTCAGTGTTTGAGATTTTCTGCCAGTCATGTTCCTCGTATCGATCACCAATCAGCTCCTCCTCCTTCTTCTTCCTGACCAATCACAGCACAGCGAAATGTTTGTGATACTCACACACCTGCCGGGACCCAAACCCTTCCTCATGAAGCCTGTTTGTTCTGAGCAGAGTTCTGACCAGCCTCAGAGTGCACGACCATCGGGTCAATACATCAAATACAGGAAATGACCCACAAATGGACGCTAACCGACCGCATGGGATCCACAGCCTGAGCAGCCAACCAGCACCAAAAGTTATCTTCCTGTATCGAGGATTACAGGAACCACATTAAACTTCTCCAACAGACGAATGTCAAACCTGAGAACGTTTAACAACACTCTGACCCAGACAACGCAACCGGGTCAACAGATGCCGCCACTTCAGGCTCGACGCCGTCAGAACAACAGCTGACCACATGGACCGGTCCCCACAAACAGGGCCAGAAATGGGACTGAAAGAAACAGCCCCCCCCCCTAACCCTACAGCCCAGCATAACCCTACAGCCCACCCTAACCCAGCCCAGAACCCTTACCCTAACCCTACAGCCCACCCTAACCCCTTACCTTAACCCTACAGCCCAGCCTAACCCCTTACCTTAACCCTACAGCCCACCCTAACCCCTTACCCTAACCCTACAGCCCACCCTAACCCCTTACCCTAACCCTACAGCCCACCCTAACCCCTTACCCTAACCCTACAGCCCACCCTAACCCCTTACCCTAACCCTACAGCCCACCCTAACCCCTAACCCTACAGCCCACCCTAACCCCTTACCCTAACCCTACAGCCCAGCCTAACCCCTTACCCTACAGCCCAGCCTAACCCCTTACCCTAACCCTACAGCCCAGCCTAACCCCTTACCCTAACCCTACAGCCCACCCTAACCCCTAACCCTACAGCCCACCCTAACCCCTTACCCTAACCCTACAGCCCACCCTAACCCCTTACCCTAACCCTACAGCCCACCCTAACCCCTTACCCTACAGCCCACCCTAACCCCTTACCCTACAGCCCACCCTAACCCCTTACCCTAACCCTACAGCCCACCCTAACCCCTAACCCTACAGCCCACCCTAACCCCTAACCCCTACAGCCCACCCTAACCCCTTACACTAACCCTACAGCCCAGCCTAACCCCTTACCCTACAGCCCAGCCTAACCCCTTACCTTAACCCTACAGCCCACCCTAACCCCTTACCCTAACCCTACAGCCCAGCCTAACCCCTTACCCTAACCCTACAGCCCACCCTAACCCCTTACCCTAACCCTACAGCCCACCCTAACCACTTACCCTAACCCTACAGCCCACCCTAACCCCTTACCCTAACCCTACAGCATAACCCAGCAGGCAACACAAATGTGTCGCTTTAATCATGACGTTGGTTTCATATTAATTCTTATGAAGAGATCCTGAGCTCACCCCCACCCCTTCTAACCTCCTTATTTGAGCTTTTTCACTCCCTAATTTCCCCTTCCAGTCCTTTAACACTTATCCACCGTCTTGTTGCCCTCTTCTGTCACCTCTCCCAGCCTCTTCCCTCCAGAACATGAAAGTGAGCAGCTTCAGACGTCCAGCCTTACCTGAGCAGGTCCATCTCCTTCTCCAGACGGTCCATCTGCTCCCTGAGCTGCTGCCTGTCGGCCTCCCCTGCTGAGGACAGCTTCTGGGTCAGGTAGTCCAGCCTGAGGGAAGCAAATGATACACGGTTCAGACAGCATACCGAAGACTTCCGGCTCATTTTAATGTATAAAATCTGGATTTTATTAGAGCGGAGCGACAGTGTGGAAATGCTTTCAGTGAGCTGACACCTAGTCCTAATGGGCTGATTTCAGTTTCTGACAAAAGAAACAGAAAATCTGTGAATGAGAATGAATTTGATCAAGTCATGGATTAGGGATAAAAAGGAATGAACTGTCCCGAGTCAAACGAATGTTGACTGAACCGGTGGAAACTGATTGACGACCGGTGCTGACGGAGTTAACCAAAATTAACCTTTGATTCGTGTTTCCTTCTATCTGAGTTCACTGGATTCAAACCTTCTGGACCAGCTGAGTGTTTCCATGGGATTCAAACCCAGCCGCGGCATCTGGTTTCAGAAGCTCCAGTTCAGTCAGACTAATATGTTTACATGTGTTAAAAAAGTGTGAACACGACCCATGATGGAATATTTCTGCCGGGTCATGTGGGAGGGAGCAGGGTCTCATCATTCATGATCTGGGGTCAGAGGCTGCAAACAAACTGTCAATTATGTTGATGTATTTACATTAATCTGCTGTACATTTTATAGTTTTTATGGGAGGTTAAAGAGACCCCTCACCTCCTAATCTGAAGCCAGATTTAATGGGAGTGAACTGGAGTCTGTGTTCTGGGGGATCTGAGAGAAAACTGTGAGGTCTGTCTCACTGACAGTTATACTGGGTGGAAGAGCACAAACATACCTACATTTTGATGTATAAATTGTAAAAAGAGGAGGAATACGAGCATGAAAATAGTTTAAAAGTAAAGTCTTCTGATTATTTGACAGGGACATAATTGTGTGAAAGTTCAGCTTCCTGTGAGCTGTTTAAAGTGATGTTTCTGCTGTAAAACATGTTCAAACTGTAGAGCTACGAAGAGAGCCGAGTCTCTTCAAAGCTGTGGGAGGATTTAGCTGCTGAAATGTTTTCTCGTGTATCAGCAGAACAGAAGGTGTTATTACCTGGAAAGTTTGGGTTGGATTAGTCTCTTCAGACTGTCTCTGGCCACCGAGTGGATCAACAGATTCTTCTGCCAGCTCTCCCCTGAGGACACACCAAACAAGTGATAACAGCATCCTTTTAGCTTTAAAACTAAAGGTTAAAGTTAAGTTTAACAGGCTGGGTTGGATAAAAAGAACTTTAACTTATAATGGGTGCGAGATTTAGAAAGAATCCTGACTCTAAAAGAAGCAGAACACTGATTAAACTTCTTTCCCTTCATACATCGTTTCAGTTTCAGCTTGCTGTCGTCCAGAAATCCTGCCATCCTGAGGGCCTTCTGTTTTGCTTCCTGATTGGCTGGAGGCCCCTGGAAACAAACAGTCGAGGCGCCTCATTGGTCAGCGGTCAGCACTGTGCGTGCATGTGTGTGTGTGTGTGCGTGCGCCAGCCTTACCAGTCCCGTCAGTTTGTCCTTGAAGTACGGTTTCAGGAAGCGGCCCAGGTACATCTTCCCTGGCTGCTGATAGGAGGAGCCGGACTGCTGTTTTCTGGAAGGCTCTTTGATTGGTCCAGACACCTGAGTTATGAGCTCCCTCTGCACACACAAACATTTACTATCAGTACCGACCCCCCGGCCCTCTATTGTTCCGGGTCAGTACCGACCTAAAGTGGTTTTAGTTCAGCACTAACCTGCTATCTCTGGTTCTGGTTCAGTACTAACCTGCTATCTCTGGTTCTGGTTCAGCACTAACCTGCTATCTCTGGTTCTGGTTCAGTACTAACCTGCTGTCTCTGGTTCTGGTTCAGTACTAACCTGCTGTCTGCTGTTCAGTACTAACCTGCTGTCTCTGGTTCTGGTTCAGTACTAACCTGCTGTCTCTGGTTCTGGTTCAGCACTAACCTGCTATCTCTGGTTCTGGTTCAGTACTAACCTGCTGTCTCTGGTTCTGGTTCAGTACTAACCTGCTGTCTGCTGTTCAGTACTAACCTGCTATCTCTGGTTCTGGTTCAGTACTAACCTGCTGTCTCTAGTTCTGGTTCAGTACTAACCTGCTGTCTCTGGTTCTGGTTCAGCACTAACCTGCTATCTCTGGTTCTGGTTCAGTACTAACCTGCTGTCTCTGGTTCTGGTTCAGCACTAACCTGCTATCTCTGGTTCTGGTTCAGTACTAACCTGCTGTCTCTGGTTCTGGTTCAGTACTAACCTGCTGTCTGCTGTTCAGTACTAACCTGCTATCTCTGGTTCTGGTTCAGTACTAACCTGCTGTCTCTAGTTCTGGTTCAGTACTAACCTGCTATCTCTGGTTCTGATTCAGTACTAACCTGCTATCTCTGGTTCTGGTTCAGTACTAACCTGCTATCTCTGGTTCTGGTTCAGTACTAACCTGCTATCTCTGGTTCTGATTCAGTACTAACCTGCTATCTCTGGTTCTGGTTCAGTACTAACCTGCTATCTCTGGTTCTGGTTCAGTACTAACCTGCTATCTCTGGTTCTGGTTCAGTACTAACCTGCTATCTCTGGTTCTGATTCAGTACTAACCTGCTGTCTCTGGTTCTGGTTCAGAAGTGTCTCCAGCTGATCCAGAGTGTCCTGAACCACTTGCTGGTAAACAAGATTCAACTGCAGACAGGACTCCACAGATGGAGACAGACCGAGGTCGCTCTGCACAAAGAAGAAGAACCAGTGAGACAAAGCACAGATAGACAGGAGACAGATACTGACAGGTAGGGGCAGGTACTGACAGGAGACAGGTACTGACAGGTAGGGACATGTAGGGACAGGGGGAAGGTACTGACAGGAGGCAGGTACTGACAGGAGGCAGATACTGACAGGTAGGGGCAGGTAATGACAGGAGGCAGGTAATGACAGGTACTGACAGGAGGCAGGTAATGACAGGAGGCAGGTAATGACAGGTACTGACAGGAGGCAGGTAATGACAGGAGGCAGGTAATGACAGGAGGCAGGTAATGACAGGAGGCAGGTAATGACAGGAGGCAGGTACTATCAGGTAGGGACAGGAGACAGGTAGGGGAAGGTACTGACAGGAGGCAGGTAATGACAGGAGGCAGGTACTGACAGGAGGCAGGTACTGACAGGAGGCAGGTAATGACAGGTACTGACAGGAGGCAGGTAATGACAGGTAATGACAGGTACTGACAGGAGGCAGGTAATGACAGGAGGCAGGTAATGACAGGTACTGACAGGAGGCAGGTAATGACAGGAGGCAGGTACTGACAGGAGGCAGGTAATGACAGGTACTGACAGGAGGCAGGTAATGACAGGTACTGACAGGAGGCAGGTAGGGACAGGTACTGACACGAGGCAGGTAAGGACAGGAGGCAGGTAGGGATAGGAGGCAGGTACTGACAGGAGGCAGGTAATGACAGGTACTGACAGGAGGCAGGTACTGACAGGAGGCAGGTACTGACAGGAGGCAGGTAATGACAGGAGGCAGGTACTGACAGGAGGCAGGTAATGACAGGTACTGACAGGAGGCAGGTACTGACAGGAGGCAGGTAATGACAGGTACTGACAGGAGGCAGGTAGGGACAGGTACTGACACGAGGCAGGTAATGACAGGAGGCAGGTACTGACAGGAGGCAGGTAATGACAGGTACTGACAGGAGGCAGGTAATGACAGGTACTGACAGGAGGCAGGTAGGGACAGGTACTGACACGAGGCAGGTAAGGACAGGAGGCAGGTAGGGATAGGAGGCAGGTACTGACAGGAGGCAGGTACTGACAGGAGGCAGGTAATGACAGGTACTGACAGGAGGCAGGTAGGGACAGGTACTGACACGAGGCAGGTAAGGACAGGAGGCAGGTAGGGATAGGAGGCAGGTACTGACAGGAGGCAGGTAATGACAGGTACTGACAGGAGGCAGGTAGGGACAGGTAGGGACAGGTACTGACATGAGGCAGGTAATGACAGGTACTGACAGGAGGCAGGTAATGACAGGTAGGGACAGGTACTGACATGAGACAGGTACTGACAGGAGGCAGGTAGGGACAGGTACTGACATGAGACAGGTACTGACAGGAGGCAGGTAGGGACAGGTACTGACAGGAGGCAGGTAATGACAGGTAGGGACAGGTACTGACATGAGACAGGTACTGACAGGAGGCAGGTAGGGACAGGTACTGACAGGAGGCAGGTAGGGGCAGATACTGACAGGAGGCAGGTAGGGACAGGTACTAACAGGTAGGGACAGGTACTGACAGGTAATGACAGGTAGGGACAGGTACTGACAGGTACTGACAGGTACTGACAGGAGGCAGGTAGGGGCAGGAGGCAGGTAATGACAGGTACTGACAGGAGGCAGGTAGGGGCAGATACTGACAGGAGGCAGGTAATGACAGGAGGCAGGTAGGGACAGGTACTGACAGGTAGGGACAGGTACTGACAGGTAATGACAGGTAGGGACAGGTACTGACAGGTACTGACAGGTACTGACAGGAGGCAGGTAGGGGCAGGAGGCAGGTAATGACAGGTACTGACAGGAGGCAGGTAGGGGCAGGAGGCAGGTACTGACAGGTACTGACAGGTACTGACAGGTACTGACAGGAGGCAGGTAATGACAGGAGGCAGGTAATGACAGGAGGCAGATACTGACAGGAGGCAGGTAATGACAGGAGGCAGGTAATGACAGGAGGCAGGTACTGACAGGTAGGGACAGGTACTGACAGGTACTGACAGGAGACAGGTACTGACAGGTACTGACCTCTTCACTGGAGCCGCTCGTGTCATCATCTGAAACAGATTAATCAGCTGTTAACACATTTCATCAGCTGTGAGGATCATCTATTTTTCACAGAGGTACCTGAAACAGTGACAGGACTGTGGTGTCCCAGCATCTCCTCCAAGTCCTGGATGTCTTTTTGGATCCTCTGCCTCTGAACCAACAGACCCTTCGCAGACTGAACACACACAGGTTTACTTCTTTCTGAAGACTCTGTTCACAGCATTATCAGGTCATCCTCTTACCTTTCCCACTTCCTCCTCCGCATGTTCCCCGTCTGAGCTGTCATCTGATGAGAAAGACCAGAGTCAGAGATGCACATACTGTGGGAACAGGTTATCAGCAGGACAGGTACCTGTCTCACTGCTCAGCAGGTCCAGTTCATTCTGAGTTACAGACAGGCTCTGCTCCAGCTCCTCCACCTGCCTCCTGATCCTGTCTCTCTCTGCTGAGAGGGACTCAGACATGTCTGTGGACAGAGAAAAGGTTACAGCACCTGTCCAAAAAGAAGCAAACAACACCGAGTTTAAGCCTTCAGAAAGGCCAGGGCCTCCTATGTTCACCACCGAGCCCAGACCTGGACCCATTCAGAACCCTGAGCATCAGACATCATGTTCACCACCGAGCCCAGACCTGGACCCATTCAGAACCCTGAGCATCAGACATCATGTTCACCACCGAGCCCAGACCTGGACCCATTCAGAACCCTGAGCATCAGACATCATGTTCACCACCGAGCCCAGACCTGGACCCATTCAGAACCCTGAGCATCAGACATCATGTTCACCACCGAGCCCAGACCTGGACCCATTCAGAACCCTGAGCATCAGACATCATGTTCACCACCGAGCCCAGACCTGGACCCATTCAGAACCCTGAGCATCAGACATCATGTTCACCACCGAGCCCAGACCTGGACCCATTCAGAACCCTGAGCATCAGACATCATGTTCACCACCGAGCCCAGACCTGGACCCATTCAGAACCCTGAGCATCAGACATCATGTTCACCACCGAGCCCAGACCTGGACCCATTCAGAACCCTGAGCATCAGACATCATGTTCACCACCGAGCCCAGACCTGGACCCATTCAGAACCCTGAGCATCAGACATCATGTTCACCACCGAGCCCAGACCTGGACCCATTCAGAACCCTGAGCATCAGACATCATGTTCACCACCGAGCCCAGACCTGGACCCATTCAGAACCCTGAGCATCAGACATCGTGTTCACCACCGAGCCCAGACCTGGACCCATTCAGAACCCTGAGCATCAGACATCGTGTTCACCACCGAGCCCAGACCTGGACCCATTCAGAACCTGATCCGATCCGACTCTCCGTGATCAGAACAAGATGTTGGAGAACAAGAATGAATTCTGGATGGAAATCAATGATGTGACATCAATAAAGAGGAAGTGGTTTATTTGGTCAGGTGGTCCCTTCAACACAATCGGTTTATTGATTAGCTGCCTTCATTTTCAAACTGACACAGCAGTAAAACGCTGAACTGATTATTGATGATGAAGCAGGTTTCTCATTGATCTATTGGGCTGCCTTTGATATATTTTAGGTGGTCATTAAACTATTTAAAAAGGTTTCCAAGAAGGAGGTGAATTGGATTTCTGATCCAGGGTCGAGTTCTGCCGGATAAGTTCTGCCCACACGTGCAGGTGGCTGCAGGGTGGTCGAAGATGGGGTAACGTGTTGTTTCATGCAGGCTTTATGAACAGGACAGTCATCTAAAAACAGACTTCATTTCATCTTTTACAAGTTCGGCAGGAATATTTTTCATACAGCAACCCGAGAGATGATAGAAAATTAGTTTTATAGACTTTAAAGAACTGTGTAGTCACCATGACAACTACAGCTGTGTCTAAACACCACATTTAATGCAAAGGTGCATCCTTTAACCACTCGGAGTACTGATACTACCCTCAGCGCAGCTCACGCTTCCCTCCGCGGAGCTCACAGAGCAGTCAGGAGGAGTTATATCGCAGTCTGTCCCGCTCACCTGCGGTGGTGATGATGAGTCCACAGCGCCGGTCCTACCTGCAGCAGCTCGCGCCTCTTCTTTCACCGGTTTTTTTCTCCAAGATCGCACGCGCCGCGGAGCTCCAATCAACACAGCACCAGCGTTAGCATATTACCCAGCAGGCTGTGCGGCGAAAGAAACGTTTCCGCGACGTTCGCTCGTTCGAACTCAGTTCCGCTTTCAGAGTTCCGGAACCGAGATTTACTTCTGCTTCCGAGAGTTGGAAACTTCACGACTCAAAAACACAAAATCAAACTGGACCCAGCCACTCCAAGCTTCATTTTGTCCCCACTTCCGGTAACACTTCCGGGTACAGGCTAGTTTAAAAAAAAAAAAAAACTTTATTAGATCTACGGTGAAATGACAAAACTGACTGAAGCGCTGGACAGTCAAACTACTACAAACTACTACATAAAACATGACCCAAAAGAGGAAAATTCGAAGGAAATTCGAACTTTTGGGGTGACCTTTTTAAACAGAAAGTTAAGAGTTTCTAGGACTGCCTTCTTTCACTTTCGTAATATTGTTAAAATCAGGAACATCCTGTCTCAGAGTGATGCAGAGAAACTGCTCCATGCATCTGTTCCTTCAGGAGTGGAGGCAGGCTTCCTGTTAAGAGTTTTTTTCTCTCCACGGTCACCTCAGGACGGGTGATTGGATCAAAGAGAAGTTTCAGTCCAGTCTGTTGGCTTGGTCTCTGTACCAGTTGGACTAATTTGGAATTTAATTAATCGGATTCTAATTGGCTTGAATTGGACTGTATCTTTGAAGTGAAGTGAGACGGCATTTGTTCCGATGTGGTGCTTTATAAATAAAACTGAATTGAAATCAAAGAAACTTTCTACAGAACAAGAGTTTATAGTTTAATTCAATGTGAACAGAAACACTCGGTCCTGATTCATCTGCACAGCAAGCATGGTGGATGTAATAAAACAAAGCTGTTTTACGGTTTGGTAACTCCACAGAAGCCTTCCTGCTGCATGCATGATTTGGACTTTAGTTGCAAGAGGTGCCCCCAATGCTGACCTTTTCCACTTACCAGAGATGTTTAAAGATGCCTCAAAAGACGTTCTTCTCAGATGTAGAACTGGACACCTCCCTGTAGTAAACTGGAGAATCTCAGTTTAAGATGGTGGGAAACTTTTATCCATAAATCAAAGACACTGAACACTGACAGAAACAGCTGAAACTCTGCTCTGCTGCTGGAAGGTCTTCAAACCCGTCTGGAACCCTTTTCCACACTGAAGGTTGGAAATATAAACACATCATACTCTGGATAATATGAATGATAAGAAACTGAAATGATGTACAACGGCTTCATTATTGTCACCAAACTGTTTATTCACAGGTGCATGATGTCAGAAACATGCTTTCATCTCCCTGGATGCGGTTCAGTCATAACTTTTATCGTGTTTTCTAAAAATGCTTTGATTTTGTCGATATTCCTCGAATCAGCTGCTGTGAAACTGTCCGACTGATGGCAACAGGTTTAAGCTCCACCTCCGATGATGTCAGCTGATCACTCCAAAGGATCCTCGTCCTCACAGTCAGAGTAAAGTCAGTCGCCACCATTAAAACAAACGCCTCCTCGGCGTCTCTAGCGGCGGCGGTACAGGATGTCCCAGCTGTCTCTCCACCTCAGGGCCTGCAGCTGATTGGCTGACAGTTCGGGGCTGCCGTAGGTCAGAGGACAGAAGGTCCGGTAGGACAGGAAGACGGACAGCAGCACAGCCGATGCACACACACACAGCGCACGCCGCTGAGTCACGCTGCTGCAGACACACAACGCAACAACAAGTTCACATTTTGAATCCCGGACAAGCCCCCAATGGTGTTCTGACCCGACTGAACTTCTACTTTGAGGTTCTGTTTCCTCCTGTGAGGTCAAACAGCTTCAACACAGAGATAAAGGTCCAATACAGACAAAACCTTCCTGTTCCTGAGCCATTCTGATTTTCATCTCTAAAGTACGTCACTCCTTAAGTTGGCTCCGCCTCCTCTGCTAAGCCCCGCCCACTCACCTCCACCCTGCTGGACGGATGAAGCCAGCTTCTGGTGGAAATGTTCTGCTGTCAGCTGCACTGAGGAGCATGCATCTTCCATCCAGCAGCAGCCTCAGAGGATATAAGAGCCCAGTGGATAAACTATATCTGAGGCTAATGTTCCAGCAGAGTTAGCTAAAGACTGTGAATGTGCAGCAAACACTTTTCATCCCACTGTTTTAACAACTTGGTCCAGTTCAACACTGGACTGAAGGAGCTGAGCCACAAAGAGGATCAGTTCCAACTCCCAGAGCCTGAACTTTTACACCCTCCTACAGAGAGAAACAAAGCAACTGATTTAACTGGTTCTGATTTAGGTGAATTTCTGTCTGTGAGCCAAAATCAGTTCATACAGAACAACTTCAGTCATTTCAGTTTAACTTTTACTCTCTCAAAGAGATAAACAGAGCTCTGGGTTCCTGGACGTACTGGTTCTGAATACAACTGAATCGCAGGTTCTGGAACCTTTTCTCTTGTTTTCTACTCATCTCAAAATATAAAGAAGAAGTTCTGTTTGGACTGTGGATAAAAACAGAGGAATGAAAGTTCTTTCACGTTCAGGTCCAGTTCTGCAGTGTCTGGTGTTTACAGCAATCTCAAAATTAGATTTTTCAGTGCTATTCAAGTGGTGCGTTTACTGACTGCTAAAAAATGTTTGTATCCTGATACTGGGTCAGGGTTAAGGTTACCCTAAAGTTTAGGATTCTGGTTTAGGGCCTAAACTCTGAAACCCATCCAGAACTCTTTGCTTTTGGATTTCCTTACTACTCCACCTCCTCTTCTGCCTCATCTTCGGAGAGACGGTCCACATTCTCAGCGGTGAGGAGGGGTTAAGGTAACCCTACCTGCAGGGAGCCATCAGAACCAGAACCTCCCTACAGGAAGACGACGGTTGGGTTTGGGGCAGAAACAGCTGAGAAAGAGGAGCTTTACATGATGAGCTTTTGTTTTCTTCAGTTTTCAAGAACAAGCAACAGCGTGTGTGTGTGCATGCTCACCTGAGCAGGTGAGTGTGCACGTGCTCCAGCAGGGCGGGGCTCAGCAGGTACAGGTAGATCAGCGCAGGCAGGTAGTGATACAGGAAGAGCGTTTTGTCCATCAACAGGAAGGGGATGAAGTTCGCCGCCCAGCCACCAACGCACACACAGCCCAGACACACGAACCGTCCCCACACACCTGGAACACACACACAGGTGAGTGCACGGACCTGTGCCCATTCAGACGACATGATGTCATCAAAACCTGGACCTCAGCGAGTACCGTCAGGTAGGTCTTTGTAGCCCCGCCTCCTCCTCAGCAGGTAGACGGCGGTCAGCAGCTGATAGGCCAGCAGGCCGAGGTTGGCCACACCCCACGACACTGGGTTACCAATCAGGTGGATCTGAGCCTGAAACACAGACAGCCAATCAGAAAGCAGAACCACACTCCGTGCACGTGTTTGTGTGTGTGCACATTACGTTGGTGGACGCATGCAGCCAGTATGCAATGTTGGTTTCCATGGCGATCCACTCCAGGGGGGCGGAGCTGTACTTGTGCTCTGACTCTTCCTGTTTCACCGTCAGCATCTTCCACTGCAGTGACATCATCAGCATGACATCATCAGCAAGTCGGTCATCTGATTTGACGGTGATGTGATGATGCGTTTACTGTCATACCTGCAGCTCGAAAAATTTCGCCCAGAAGGAAATTTTTCTGTCAACATCGATGTGAGTTGGAGAGTGAAGCTCCGCCTCCCGCTCCCTCTGCTCCTGACCTGTAGTGATGCATCATGGGAGACAGTGACCTCATTACCGCGGCTGACCAATTACGTACTAAGCTGCTTTTCTTCTGCTGACTCGACTCTAGAATATTGAAATTCAAAAGGGTCATAATTCACCTGAACCCACCATCGAAAGCATTGTTAACCCCTTCAGCCCCCTGAATAAAACGGACTGAAAGTCCCACATTAACACCAGCTAACAGACATGTTTTATCTGAATTATCCCTGAATTAAGGCGTCTTCATGTTCCAAATGTTCCAGTAAACTGATGAATGGAATAAAACGCTGTGTCAGTGACGCCGTTAGCTCACAGCTAACAGGAAGTGTTCGGCCGTTAGCTCACAGCTAACAGGAAGTGTTCGGCCGTTAGCTCACAGCTAACAGGAAGTGTTCGGCCGTTAGCTCACAGCTAACAGGAAGTGTTCGGCCGTTAGCTCACAGCTAACAGGAAGTGTTTGGCCGTTAGCTCACAGCTAACAGGAAGTGTTCGGCCGTTAGCTCACAGCTAACAGGAAGTGTTCGGCCGTTAGTTCACAGCTAACAGGAAGTGTTTGGCCGTTAGCTCATGCAGCTAACAGGAAGTGTTCGGCCGTTAGCTCATGCAGCTAACAGGAAGTGTTCGGCCGTTAGCTCACAGCTAACAGGAAGTGTTTGGCCGTTAGCTCACGCCTACGGGGTCGCGCCTACGGGTTCTACACCTACGGGGTCACGCCTACGGGTTCTACACCTACGGGGTCACGCCTACGGGTTCTACACCTACGGGGTCACGCCTACGGGTTCTACACTAACAACCGAGTTGAGTCAAAGCAACAGCAGGAGGAACAGGTCTGGTCGTACTGGTTCCGTAGCGATGCTCCTCCACCGTCCAGCCCAAACTGCTGCTGTGAGCTGTGAAGAGCTTCTCTGCTACGACCTCAAGCTGACGGAAACCCCAGTCTGGAAGAGACGCGCCGCTCAGCTGCACACACACACACAGGTTAATGTTAACACCATCTTCTGCTCAGGTAAAACCTGTGAGGTCACTTCCTGCCAGCACCTTGAGGACAGCGGACGTGTTGACGTGGACCAATCGGACCTCAGACAGAATCGTCTTCCACACCTCTGACTCCGCCTCCCTGTTTGAGATGTCCTGAACACACATACAAGCAAAGAGCAGGTTCATGTGGAGGATCAGCTCTGACTGATCGCTCACATATTGATGAAGATAATCCTGCAGAAACATCATGAATAATTGAGGTGCATTGTGGGTAACAACCCAGTAGCTGAGGCCGCGGCAGACCCGGGTCCAGCTTCTGTCCTGCAGGTGCTTTTATCCGGTGTACTCACCACCCTCCACAGGTTCTGAGCAGGCATGGACACATTGAAGTCGACGTATCCAGAAACTTCCTGGGCGTGAGGACTCATCGGAGCCGCCACATCATGACTGAAACACAGCAGAAGAAGAAATCAGCTGCTTCTGCGTCTGACAGGAAGTTACAACAAATACTGCAACTCCCAGCATGCATTTCACCAACACACTCTCAAGGAGACATCACCTGCTTGCTGTCTGAGGATCTCACCTGGACCTGACTTGGACTTATCACAATAATCCTGTGAGCCGTTTACCTGTTGAGGAAGCGTGAGGTCATCCCATGAACCAGCTGGATGACATCACCATGATGAACAGGTCGAGGAGGAGTGTCAACCACCAGTTCCTGTCTGTCAAAGACACAGATACTTGTTAAAGAGGGACTCCATCTCCCAGCAGGCAGGTGACAGACAGGTGGACTACCTTCTGGGGTCTTTGATGATCCACCAGTTGTTGATGTCTTTGAAGGGATAACAGGTGACCTGCTGCTGGTGAGAGCTGCCCCGCCCATTTTCATACCTGAGCACAGCAGCAGGAAACAGGAAGTCATGTTTTTCAGGTTCTAACAGAGGCTTATAATTGACTGTTGGGTCAGTGGAGCTAGTAGTACCTGATTGGATAGTTGGCTTTGTGTGAGTGGAGCCAACAGGAGACTGGCTGGGAGGCGGAGCTTCTTAAAGTCACCTGACTGCCATAAGCGACTTCCAGAGGCTGACCCTGAGTTATCCTGGAGAGACCACCCTGAGATGCATAATCAACTAATCAATCAATCAATCAGTCACTATCCACATGAACAGTTGGCAAGACAAACATCAAACTTCTGAAATGGTTCCAAAGACCTTCTCAAATGGGTTTAATCAGCTTTGCGGCAGGTTAAAACACCATCAGACAGATTGATAATCCAAATGAAAGGCCCGTCCATCTCAAAGAACCACTAGAACCTTCCACACAAAAGGTTCTTTAGAAACACCCCTTTAGAACCGTCACGTCCACCTTAAAGAATCACTAGATCCCCACAAACAGATCTGAATGACCACTAGAAGCTCTTAACAAACCACTAGAACCATCTGAATGACCACTAGATCATTCTGACTGACCACTAGAACCCACTGACTGGCAACAGAACCTCCTGACTAACAACAAAACCTCTTGACTAACAATAGAACCTCTGACTGATAACAGAACATCCTGACTAATCACTAGAGCCTCCTGACTGGCAACAGAACCTCCTGACTGGCAACAGAACCTCCTGACTAACAACAAAACCTCCTGACTGACAATAGAACCTCCTGACTGACAATAGAACCTCCTGACTGACCACTAGAACCTCCTGACTGACCATTAGAACCCACTGACTGACAATAGGACCTTCTTTCTTAACGCAGAACCTCTTGTCTGACCACTCAGAACCTCCTGACTGGCAACAGAATCTCCTGACTAACAATAGAACATCTGACTGATAACAGAACATCCTGACACTCAAGAGGTTCTAGTTGTAAGTCAGTAGGTTCTGTTGTCAGTCGAGAGGTCCTCCTGACTGGCAACAGAACCTCCTGACTAAAAGCAGAACCTGTTGACTGACAACTAGAACCACCTGACTAACCACTAGAGCCTCCTGACTAACCAAAAGAACCTCCTGAATGACCACTAGAACCCACTGACTGACCATTAGAACCCACTGACTGACCACTAGAACCTCCTGACTAGAAACAGAAACTCCTGACTAACAACAAAACCTCCTGACTAACAATAGAACCTCCTGACTGACAACAGACTCTACCGACTAACCACTAGAACCTCTGACTGATAACAGAACCTCCTGACTAAAAGCAGAACCTGTTGACTGACAACTAGAACCACCTGACTAATCACTAGAGCCTCCTGACTGGCAACAGAACCTCCTGACTGACCACTAGAACCTCCTGACTGACAACAGAACCTCCTGACTGACCATTAGAACCCACTTACTGACAATAGGACCTTCTTTTGTAACGCAGAACCTCTTGTCTGACCACTAGAACCCACTGACTGGCAACAGAACCTCCTGACTGGCAATAGAACCTCCTGACTGACCACTAGAACCCACTTACTGACCACTAGAACCTCCTGACTGGCAACAGAACCTCCTGACTAACAACAAAACCTCCTGACTAACAATAGAACCTCTGACTGATAACAGAACATCCTGACTAAAAGCAGAACTTGTTGACTGACAACTAGAACCACCTGACTAATCACTAGAGCCTCCTGACTGGCAACAGAACCTCCTGACTGGCAACAGAACCTCCTGACTGGCAACAGAACCTCCTGACTGGCAACAGAACCTCCTGACTAACAATAGAACCTCTGACTGATAACAGAACATCCTGACTAAAAGCAGAACTTGTTGACTGACAACTAGAACCACCTGACTAATCACTAGAGCCTCCTGACTGGCAACAGAACCTCCTGACTGGCAACAGAACCTCCTGACTGGCAACAGAACCTCCTGACTGGCAACAGAACCTCCTGACTGGCAACAAAACCTCCTGACTAACAATAGAACCTCTGACTGATAACAGAACATCCTGACTAAAAGCAGAACTTGTTGACTGACAACTAGAACCACCTGACTAATCACTAGAGCCTCCTGACTAACCACTAGAACTTCCTGACTGACAATAGAACCTCCTGACTGACAACAGAACCTCCTGACTGACAACAGAACCTCCTGACTGACAACAGAACCTCCTGACTAACAATAGAACCTCCTGACTGACAACAGACCCTCCCAACTAACCACTAGAACCTGTTGACTGACAACTAGAACCACCTGACTAACCACTAGAGCCTCCTGACTAACCAAAATAACCTCCTGACTGACCACTAGAACCTCCTGACTGGCAACAGAACCTCCTGACTAACAACAAAACCTCCTGACTAACAATAGAACTTCTGACTGATAACAGAACATCCTGACTAAAAGCAGAACTTGTTGACTGACAACTAGAACCACCTGACTAATCACTAGAGCCTCCTGACTAACCACTAGAACTTCCTGACTGACAACAGAACCTCCTGACTGACAACAGAACCTCCTGACTAACAATAGAACCTCCTGACTGACAACAGACCCTCCCAACTAACCACTAGAACCTGTTGACTGACAACTAGAACCACCTGACTAACCACTAGAGCCTCCTGACTAACCAAAATAACCTCCTGACTGACCACTAGAACCTCCTGACTGGCAACAGAACCTCCTGACTAACAACAAAACCTCCTGACTAACAATAGAACTTCTGACTGATAACAGAACATCCTGACTAAAAGCAGAACTTGTTGACTGACAACTAGAACCACCTGACTAATCACTAGAGCCTCCTGACTAACCACTAGAACTTCTTGACTGACAACAGGACCTCTTGACTGACAACAGAACCTCCTGACTGACCACTAGAACTTCCTGCTCGATACCCGGAATGTGTTAAAGCTCCACTGCACCCTACCAAAAACTCCTGTTAAAGGGCCAGACAGCAAAACCGTCCAAAGAATAACTGTCTAGTTGAAGGGCAACTAGAACCTATCAAAGCACTCGAGAACGTATAAAAGGCTGCGGAACCTGTTAGAGACTATTCTAGCTTAAGAATTCTTCAGAACTACCTAAATTACCAGTAGAACATCTTGAAATAATACTTGGACCACCCAAGGTCTACAAGCTCGAATAACAACTAGAACAACAAATGAACCCTTCAAGTCGAGTAAGAACCTCCTAAAACTCCCCAAAGACCACATCAAACAGAACCACCTGAAGAACTGGCAGAACAAGCACGTGTATCCATGCATCAATGAGGTTACCTGAAGGCTGGCCTGGAAGGCGGAGCTCATCAGCTGGTCATGTGGTCCACTGCGGTACAGGATACTCAGGTGGATATAGAACCAGAACACGTAGAGCAGGACCGGAACCACCAGCAGACACACAACTCTACACACACACTGCACACACACACTCAGCTGCACACACAGAACATGTTCTCTCAGTGACTTCCTGTAACGTCATCACACAGATCTGAGGCCAGCTGAACATCAGTTACATGGAAAAGTGTGGCGCTGCACTCACATGACTGACAGCTCGGTCTCCGATCAGGCTCCAGGTGTGCAGGGACGCCACGCTCAGCAGCAGCAGGTAGGAGAACACGCCCATGTACTTCACCCTGGCAGCGCACATGTCAAACACATCAAACCCGTAACCGAGGTGTGAACATGCAACAGATCACAGATCAGTTCTCACCCGACAGCCGCGGCACAGGAGACGCCACAGAGGAGGAGCCAGCTGTACCTGGACCAGGAGCTGAGGAGAAGGTGGTTCAGGTCAGGGTCAGGTGTGACAGGAGGCCGCAGATCAGAGGTTACAGACTCACCTGCAGGGGGCGTTGTAGAAACGCAGGTACGAGAGGAACGCCAACAGCACAAAAAAGATGAGAACTGATTCCAGCAACATGAACCGTGATTGGACAATCAGGGAGTTCTCTAAAACGACACCAGACAGAGCAGAGTCCAGAACAAGCTCAAGTTCCATTTCTTCTTGAATGCCTCCGAGTCTGACATCATGTGGTGTTTGGGAGTGCATGTTTGTGCACGCTCACCCAGCAACAGCAGCAGTGCGGCTCCCAGAGCCGACAGGTGAGAGTACCTCAGCTCCAGAGTCAGCAGATAAACCAGAGGAACACTCAGAGCGCCACAGAGCGCCGGCAGCAGCCGCAGACTCCACACACTCAGGCTGCTGGGGTACTCTGCGCAGCAAATAAAACACACCTTCATACAACTGAACCAGCAGGTAACTGGACACAACTGGTTTGTCTGAAGTGGTTTCAAACTAGTCTTAACTGCAATCTAAAAGGATGAAACTGATTAAATACTTAATCTGGTTTTAAACTGGTCTGACCTGCTCCAGACAGGTTTAAATTAGTTTGTGTTGGTACCTGCTCCAATTCGGTTCCACAGAAAGTTTCCATCGAATCCTCCCAGGTAAGCTGGAACAGTAAGAAAATTAACAGTTGATGGAACAGGGGGCCTGACACAAACACACCTGTTGTTTCTCAAATGGTTGTCATGGTAACCAACCTCCAAGGGCGAGGATCATGTGACCGAGTGGCGGTCCGCTGTCATCGATGAAAAAGACTCTCTTCATGTAGAGAGACACAAATTGGCCATAGTACACTTCATCGAACCTACAAACAGGGAAAGAAACACAGCTCAAAAACAGCCAAAAACTCAGGTTAAAAAAACAGGTAAAAAAAAAAAAAAAAAACAGGTTCAAAAACAGCCAAAAATCACAGGTTCAAAAAAAAAAAAAAAAACTGGTTCAAAAACAGCTAAAATCACAGGTTCAAAAAAAAAAAAAAAACAGGTTCAAAAACAGCTCAAAATCACAGGTTAAAAAAATTGATAAAAAACAGGTTAAAATCACAGGTTTAAAAAATAAATAAAAAACAGGTTAAAATCACAGGTTCAAAAAAAAAAAATAGGTTCAAAAACAGCTAAAATCACAGGTTCAAAAAAAAAAAATAGGTTCAAAAACAGCTCAAAATCACAGGTTCAAAAAAAAAAAATAGGTTCAAAAACAGCTAAAATCACAGGTTCAAAAACAGGTTCAAAAACAGCCAAAATCACAGGTTCAAAAAAAAAAAAAATAGGTTCAAAAACAGCTAAAATCACAGGTTAAAAAAATAAATAAAAAACAGGTTAAAATCACAGGTTTAAAAAATAAATAAAAAACAGGTTAAAATCACAGCAGTCTGGTGCAGGGCGCTGATGTGTGTGAAATAATGCACTCACACCACTGCGTTGGGGTAGCTGAGGTGGCTGAGTCTGGTCCAGAAAGCCAGCAAGGACACCAGAACCAGGACCAGGTCCACCTGAGCTGTTACCACCAGGGGGAGCTGCAACATCGCTGACTTCGAACAGGAAACAAGCTCACGTTCCTAAAAATCCAACGAGACAAAAAGATGTCACACACACCTCAGTCCCTGAACACCTCACACTCATCTCGGTTCTCTCAAACTCCCAGGGACAGATTCAGGATGCCCCACACACATCTGAACATCTCAGACCGTTTTAAATACCGTTAATCACTGAGGTTCCCAAACAACCCACACTCAGTGCAGTCCCTGAAGGCCCCATGCTCAGCTCGTGCTCTCAGAACCAGCATCTCAGGTGTGTGTTTGGAAGCAACAAAACTAAATGATGAAGAAGATCACAGATGTTATCTGAAAAGGTTCTGGTCCAGTCGGTTCCAGCTTCCAGCTGCTGGTTTGTCAGATCAAAGCGAGGTTGGAGGCCTCCATCAGCTGCTCATCAGGCGGAATTCAGTCTAATCTTTCACCCCTTTCAGAACTAAGTGGTTCCGGTTCTGGTTCAGGGCTCGTGCTGGAACCAAAGTGTTTCTGTGGAGCCAGTTCACCTCAAAGATGGGAGTTTATACCCGGGTTAAGACGGTGTTTCAAACTAATTTATTTCATTTTCTTACTTCAATTTAAACAGCTGCCGGTGTTCCCATTTAAAGCATTTAAAGCATTTAAAGCATTTAAAGCATTTAAAGCACTTTGTAAAAAGCAGCTCTGAGCAGCTGAAAACTGAATCTGGTTCAGGACGTGTTTTGGGTCATTCTGAGCCGGAACTGCTTTGTTCTGTCTGACACATCTGCGTGAGACGCGCATTTCAACAAGTTCTCACGCTGAAAAAAGTGTAATAGAAATGTATCTGGCGCGCCGCCATCACCATGGAAACAGCACGTCTCCCATGAGTCTGAGCAGAGCAACAACACCACAAATAAAATAAATGCAAGACTCCTGCGACCCGGCTAAGAGCCCTGCTCCGACCCACAGAGCCCTGCTGCTCTGTGTGGCTGCTGCACAGAGCGGTCCGGTCCGGTCCGACTCGGTTCTCCTCTGGCAGTAAACAGCTCTTTGTTAGCATTAGCCTGTTAGCCTGCAAGTCTCGCGCCGTTTATCTTCCTCTACCTACCTGCTGTCGTCACCGTAGTGACGTCACACCGACCATCCTGCCAGTGACCCGTCGGGTTCGGTTGCTCCGTTCACGCACGCTTCAGTCTCTCGGTACCGGCGTGTTCTTGAAGCCGCTGCACAACACTTCCGGGGTTTGACTCACGCTGCCTGCTGATTGGTCCGCATGGCCTCTCCACTGCGGGGCCTGCCGTTACCATGGAAACAGCAGCCGAGAGCTGAGATGAACTTAATAACAGAGCTCTATTGCTCCGCTTAATAACCATAGATATATACACATAGATGCCGCCTCTGACGCTGCTGTCCATTGGAACGATACGTCAACGCGGCCGCCATCTTGGGCCGGGGGAAGCCGTGTCCACTTACTGCATTAGTCAACCGAGCCAGAGGTCTATCAACCATTAAAACCAGCACTTTTCAACCGATTTTCGAGCCGTTTGGTTGAATATAAACTTCAGACTTATATTCGTGATACAACATAGATTCGTTTTTCTACCATTTTATTTATATCATATATACATTAGAAATGTGATTATTTAGACAAAGATTTCGGGCATTTAAGGATAACTCTATCATGCGTTTTTGTTTAAAAAATGTCTTCTATGTTAATAGAACTGTGCATTTTAACATCAGGGAGGTGACACTGATGTTTTTAAAGGTTTATATGAGGGTTCATTACCCTAAAGGAACAACTTCTAATGGTGTATTTCATTATCATTTAGTGGGCACTGCGTTGTGTTCGTGAAATATTAAGATTCAATGAGAATTTATCATGACACTAACTTTGCAAAGATGGTCAGGAACATTAAAAAGTGACGGTTTCGCTCCTTCCTTTAAACAGCTGAGTCCAGTCCTGTCAAAGCCTGCTTTAAAGTGACAGCTGCAGACGTCCTTTGGGATAAAACCTCTCCTCCTGAGTGCTGCTGCCCATGCCTGCCTCCCCCAGTTATCTTTTATAAACCTGCACAAAACAGCTCCATCTGAACAACGCTCAGCTCTCCGAGCTTCTGGAGCTACAGTTCAGGTTCATAACTTCCGTTAGCAGTTCATGTTAGTGCTGTGAAACTGATTCAATAGATCATTTAGGAACAACACGGCCTGCTGAGCACAGTTATATACAGTGGCTGATTGCCAAATGTCACTTTCATCATCTTACTGATGTCTTACTCACAAAAACATCTTCTGTTTTCTTGACCTGACGTAAGCTAGTAATAAGCTAGTTTAATCTATGTTATCTTTAAAGGGGAACTCCGGTGTTTTTAAACCTTATTTCTGGCATGAAATCCGTTCATCTGCTCACCGAGAACAGTTTGGTGAAAGTCGGCGTCCTTCAGAAGATATTTAGATAACTGGAGATCCATATAACGGAGTGAACGGGGCTTAGAGGATGCAGCCTCTAAATAAGGCATTATCTGTCTTTATTTCACCAATACTTTAAGAAGAATGAATGAATGAACGTGTGCTATAGCTCTGTTAGCTCATAGCTGCTGTTAGCACATAGCTGCTGTTAGCTCATAGCTCTGTTAGCTCGTAGCTCTGTTAGCTCATAGCTCTGTTAGCTCATAGCTCTGTTAGCTCATAGCTCTGTTAGCTCAGAGCTGCTGTGTTGTTGTTATTGGGGCTATCGGGGGGCTTATAGAGGGCTTTCTACTCACTCGTCTACTGGGATGATGTCATCGACGCCATCGGTTATCTTTATCTCTAACAATGATTTACAGCAACACCATTTCCCTGCAGAGATTAATAAAGTTTTATGAAATTTAATTGACAGCGAGGATGTTGTGGAGTATCCTCTTTCTCTGCACCACTTTTATCATTTCAGGGAAATCTTCTCTTCGACTTTTGTCATCGGGGTTAGCTGTGGTGACTTCCATGGTTTGGCATCTCTTCCTCTTTCGGTTAGCTTCCTTTTGCCTGGGTGTCATTCTGACTTCCCTAATCCTTCAGTTCTTCCTCTTTCTGTCACTTTCTGTGTGATTGAACTAAGGAGATGTTTCCATAAACATGATCCAGAGAACCAGCCTGAGATCATCTTGTCTCATGAACAAAGAACATGGACACAAAACACAAGCAGTTAGTTTCAGTATCAAGTTTTTTATGGCCTTCAGGTTTCAGCAGTAATAGCTCAGTTGAGTAGAAATGGACATGGTGCGAACTGGAGGAGTCGGCAAGTTTGAACTACTCATGATGCTGTTAGTCAGAGGGGGCGGGGCCTGACGCAGAAACAAGAACAGATACGGGGAAACCAGCGCGACCAGAGAAAGACCGGTGTGTCGGACATCAGCAGGTAACTGTAGGACTGACTGTAGGACTGACTGTAGGACTGACTGTAGTACTGACTGTAGGACTGACTGTAGGACTGACTGTAGGACTGACTGTAGGACTGGTTGTAGGACTGACTGTAGTACTGACTGTAGGACTGACTGTAGGACTGACTGTAGTACTGTGTAGTACTGACTGTAGTACTGACTGTAGGACTGACTGTAGGACTGACTGTAGGACTGACTGTAGGACTGGTTGTAGGACTGACTGTAGTACTGACTGTAGGACTGACTGTAGGACTGACTGTAGTACTGTGTAGTACTGACTGTAGTACTGACTGTAGGACTGACTATAGGACTGACTGTAGTACTGACTGTAGGACTGACTGTAGGACTGACTGTAGGACTGACTGTAGGACTGGTTGTAGGACTGACTGTAGGACTGACTGTAGTACTGACTGTAGTACTGACTATAGGACTGACTGTAGTACTGACTGTAGGACTGACTGTAGGACTGACTGTAGGACTGACTGTAGGACTGACTGTAGGACTGGTTGTAGGACTGACTGTAGGACTGACTGTAGTACTGACTGTAGGACTGACTGTAGTACTGACTGTAGGACTGACTGTAGGACTGACTGTAGGACTGGTTGTAGGACTGACTGTAGGACTGACTGTAGTACTGACTGTAGGACTGACTGTAGTACTGACTGTAGGACTGGTTGTAGGACTGACTGTAGGACTGGTTGTAGGACTGGTTGTAGGACTGGTTGTAGGACTGACTGTAGGACTGACTGTAGGACTGACTGTAGTACTGACTGTAGGACTGACTGTAGGACTGACTGTAGGACTGGTTGTAGGACTGGTTGTAGGACTGACTGTAGGACTGACTATAGGACTGACTGTAGTACTGACTGTAGGACTGACTGTAGGACTGACTGTAGGACTGGTTGTAGGACTGACTGTAGGACTGACTGTAGGACTGACTGTAGTACTGACTGTAGGACTGACTGTAGGACTGGTTGTAGGACTGACTGTAGTACTGACTGTAGGACTGACTATAGTACTGACTGTAGGACTGACTGTAGTACTGACTGTAGTACTGACTGTAGGACTGGTTGTAGGACTGACTGTAGTACTGACTGTAGTACTGACTGTAGGACTGACTGTAGGACTGACTGTAGGACTGACTGTAGGACTGACTGTAGTACTGACTGTAGGACTGACTGTAGGACTGACTGTAGGACTGACTGTAGGACTGGTTGTAGGACTGACTGTAGGACTGACTGTAGTACTGACTGTAGGACTGACTGTAGGACTGACTGTAGTACTGACTATAGGACTGACTGTAGTACTGACTGTAGGACTGACTGTAGGACTGACTGTAGTACTAACTGTAGGACTGACTGTAGGACTGACTGTAGGTCCGACTGTAGGTCTGACTGTAGGACTGACTGTAGGACTGACTGTAGGACTGACTGTAGAACTGACTGTGATACTGACTGTAGGACTGACTGTAGTACTGACTGTAGGACTGACTGTGGTACTGACTGTAGGACTGACTGTAGGACTGACTGTAGTACTGACTGTAGGACTGACTATAGTACTGTGTAGTACTGGCTGTAGGACTGACTGTAGGACTGGCTGTAGGACTGACTGTAGTACTGACTGTAGGACTGACTGTAGGACTGACTGTAGCACTGACTGTAGGACTGACTATAGTACTGTGTAGTACTGACTGTAGGACTGACTGTAGGACTGGCTGTAGTACTGACTGTAGGATTGACTGTAGGACTGACTATAGTACTGTGTAGTACTGACTGTAGTACTGACTGTAGGACTGACTGTAGGACTGACTGTAGTACTGACTGTAGGACTGACTGTAGTACTGTGTAGTACTGACTGTAGTACTGACTGTAGGACTGACTGTAGGACTGTGTAGTACTGACTGTAGTACTGACTGTAGGACTGACTGTAGGACTGACTGTAGGACTGACTGTAGGACTGATTGTAGTACTGACTGTAGGACTGACTGTAGGACTGACTGTAGTACTGACTGTAGGACTGACTGTAGTACTGGTTGTAGTACTGACTGTAGGACTGACTGTAGGACTGGCTGTGGTACTGACTGTAGGACTGACTATAGGACTGACTGTAGAACTGACTGTAGGACTGACTGTAGTACTGACTGCAGTACTGACTGTAGGACTGACTGTAGGACTGACTGTAGGACTGACTGTGGTACTAACTGTAGGACTGACTGTAGTACTGGCTGTAGGACTGACTGTAGCACTGACTGTAGTACTGACTGTAGGACTGACTATAGTACTGTGTAGTACTGACTGTAGTACTGACTGTAGTACTGACTGTAGTACTGACTGTAGGACTGACTGTAGGTCTGACTGTAGTACTGACTGTAGGACTGACTGTAGGACTGACTGTAGTACTGGTTGTAGTACTGACTGTAGGACTGGCTGTAGGACTGACTGTAGGACTGGTTGTAGGACTGACTGTAGGACTGGTTGTAGGACTGACTGTAGGACTGACTGTAGTACTGACTGTAGGACTGACTGTAGGACTGACTGTAGTACTGACTATAGGACTGACTGTAGTACTGACTGTAGGACTGACTGTAGGACTGACTGTAGGACTGGTTGTAGGACTGACTGTAGGACTGACTGTAGGACTGACTGTAGTACTGACTGTAGGACTGACTGTAGGACTGACTGTAGTACTGACTATAGGACTGACTGTAGTACTGACTGTAGGACTGACTGTAGGACTGACTGTAGGACTGACTGTAGTACTGACTGTAGGACTGACTGTAGGACTGGTTGTAGGACTGACTGTAGTACTGACTGTAGGACTGACTATAGTACTGACTGTAGGACTGACTGTAGTACTGACTGTAGTACTGACTGTAGGACTGGTTGTAGGACTGACTGTAGTACTGACTGTAGTACTGACTGTAGGACTGACTGTAGGACTGACTATAGTACTGACTGTAGTACTGACTGTAGTACTGACTGTAGGACTGACTGTAGGACTGACTGTAGGACTGACTGTAGGACTGACTGTAGGACTGACTGTAGGACTGGTTGTAGGACTGGCTGTAGGACTGACTGTAGTACTGACTGTAGTACTGACTGTAGGACTGACTGTAGGACTGACTGTAGTACTGACTGTAGGACTGACTATAGGACTGACTGTAGGACTGACTGTAGGACTGACTATAGGACTGACTGTAGGACTGGTTGTAGGACTGACTGTAGTACTGACTGTAGTACTGACTGTAGTACTGACTGTAGGACTGACTATAGTACTGACTGTAGGACTGACTGTAGGACTGACTATAGGACTGACTGTAGGACTGACTGTAGGACTGACTATAGGACTGACTGTAGGACTGGTTGTAGGACTGACTGTAGTACTGACTGTAGTACTGACTGTAGTACTGACTGTAGGACTGACTATAGTACTGACTGTAGGACTGACTGTAGTACTGACTGTAGTACTGACTGTAGGACTGGTTGTAGGACTGACTGTAGTACTGACTGTAGTACTGACTGTAGGACTGACTGTAGGACTGACTGTAGGACTGACTATAGTACTGACTGTAGTACTGACTGTAGTACTGACTGTAGGACTGACTGTAGGACTGACTGTAGGACTGACTGTAGGACTGGTTGTAGGACTGGCTGTAGGACTGACTGTAGGACTGACTGTAGTACTGACTGTAGGACTGACTGTAGGACTGGTTGTAGTACTGACTGTAGTACTGACTGTAGGACTGACTGTAGGACTGACTGTAGGACTGACTGTAGGACTGACTGTAGTACTGACTGTAGGACTGACTATAGGACTGACTGTAGGACTGACTGTAGGACTGACTATAGGACTGACTGTAGGACTGACTATAGGACTGACTGTAGGACTGGTTGTAGGACTGACTGTAGGACTGACTGTAGGACTGACTGTAGGACTGACTATAGGACTGACTGTAGGACTGACTATAGTACTATCTGTAGTACTGTGTAGTACTGTGTAGTACTAGCTGTAGTACTGACTGTAGTACTGTGTAGTACTAGCTGTAGTACTGACTGTAGTACTCACTGTATTCAGCCAGATGGACTCGGTGTGTGAGGACGACCTCTGCTGGCTGCAGCTGGATGACTTCAGGATGCTGCTGATTAAAACTATCGACCCGTCCAGGATCACTCCGTACCTGAGACAGTGTCAGGTACTGCTCCTCCTCTTCCTGCTACTCCTCTTCCTGCTCCTCTTCTTCCTGCTCCTCCTCTTCCTGCTCCTCCTTCCTGCTCCTCTTCTTCCTGCTCCTCCTTCCTGCTCCTCCTCCTTCCTGCTCCTCTTCTTCCTGCTCCTCCTCTTCCTGCTCCTCCTCTTGCTCCTCTTCTTCCTGCTCCTCCTCTTCCTGCTCCTCCTCTTGCTCCTCTTCTTCCTGCTCCTCTTCTTCCTGCTCCTCCTCTTCCTGCTCCTCCTCTTCCTGCTCCTCCTCTTCCTGCTCCTCTTCTTCCTGCTCCTCCTCTTCCTGCTCCTCCTCTTCCTGCTCCTCCTCTTCCTGCTCCTCCTCTTCCTGCTCCTCCTCTTCCTGCTCCTCTTCTTCCTGCTCCTCCTCTTCCTGCTCCTCTTCTTCCTGCTCCTCCTCTTCCTGCTCCTCTTCTTCCTGCTCCTCCTCTTCCTGCTCCTCCTCTTCCTGCTCCTCTTCCTGCTCCTCCTCTTCCTGCTCCTCCTCTTCCTGCTCCTCCTCTTCCTGCTCCTCCTCTTCCTGCTCCTCCTCTTCCTGCTCCTCCTCTTCCTACTCCTCCTCTTCCTGCTCCTCCTCTTCCTGCTCCTCTTCTTCCTGCTCCTCCTCTTCCTGCTCCTCCTCTTCCTGCTCCTCCTCTTCCTGCTCCTCCTCTTCCTGCTCCTCCTTCCTGCTCCTCTTCTTCCTGCTCCTCCTCTTGCTCCTCCTCTTCCTGCTCCTCCTCTTCCTGCTCTTCTTCTTCCTGCTCCTCCTCTTCCTACTCCTCCTCTTCCTGCTCTTCTTCTTCCTGCTCTTCTTCTTCCTGCTCCTCCTCTTCCTGCTCCTCCTCTTCCTGCTCCTCCTCTTCCTGCTCTTCTTCTTCCTGCTCCTCCTCTTCCTACTCCTCCTCTTCCTGCTCTTCTTCTTCCTGCTCTTCTTCTTCCTGCTCCTCCTCTTCCTGCTCCTCCTCTTCCTGCTCCTCCTCTTCCTGCTCCTCTTCTTCCTGCTCCTCTTCTTCCTGCTCCTCCTCTTGCTCCTCCTCTTCCTGCTCCTCCTCTTCCTGCTCTTCTTCTTCCTGCTCCTCCTCTTCCTACTCCTCCTCTTCCTGCTCTTCTTCTTCCTGCTCTTCTTCTTCCTGCTCCTCCTCTTCCTGCTCCTCTTCTTCCTGCTCCTCTTCTTCCTGCTCCTCCTCTTCCTGCTCCTCCTCTTCCTGCTCCTCTTCTTCCTGCTCCTCTTCTTCCTGCTCCTCCTCTTCCTGCTCCTCCTTCCTGCTCCTCCTCTTCCTGCTCCTCCTCTTCCTGCTCCTCTTCTTCCTGCTCCTCCTCTTCCTGCTCCTCCTCTTCCTGCTCCTCCTCTTCCTGCTCCTCCTCTTCCTGCTCCTCCTCTTGCTCCTCTTCTTCCTGCTCCTCCTCTTGCTGCTCCTCCTCTTCCTGCTCCTCTTCTTCCTGCTCCTCCTCTTGCTCCTCTTCTTCCTGCTCCTCCTATTCCTGCTCCTCCTCTTCCTGCTCCTCCTCTTCCTGCTCCTCCTCTTGCTCCTCTTCTTCCTGCTCCTCCTCTTCCTGCTCCTCCTCTTCCTGCTCTTCTTCTTCCTGCTCCTCTTCTTCCTGCTCCTCTTCTTCCTGCTCCTCCTCTTCCTGCTCCTCTTCTTCCTGCTCCTCCTTCCTGCTCCTCCTCCTTCCTGCTCCTCCTCTTCCTGCTCCTCCTCTTCCTGCTCCTCCTCTTCCTGCTCCTCTTGCTCCTCCTCCTTCCTGCTCCTCCTCTTCCTGCTCCTCCTCTTCCTGCTCCTCTTCTTCCTGCTCCTCCTCTTGCTCCTCTTCTTCCTGCTCCTCCTCTTGCTCCTCCTCTTGCTCCTCCTCTTTCTTAGTGCCAGCTGCTGATTGGTTGTTTTCGCTGTCAGGTGATCAGCGCTGAAGATGAGGAGCAGCTCTTCAACGACCCGAGCCTCGTCGTCAGGAGGAGAAAAGTTGGTACGTTTTTCCTGTGAGGAGTAGAACTGGATCCACTTAGACCAAGAACTGGTCCGCTTCTGTATCCAGAACCTGATACAGAACCACTAGAAACTAGCATTTTGAGCAGAACTTTAAAACAACAAATTGATCAGTTCTGACTGAGCATGCTCAGTGTAGGCAGAACACCGGTTCTCACACCAAACGGGCCGGTTCTGATCATTCAGGTTTAATGTGGGTCTGAGTCACACGGGTCCACTTCCAACCCATCCAGATGGGTTCTGGTCCTGTCTGTGCCGGTGTCTGAGGTCAGCCTCTGGTACAGGTCAGGTCACCCAGGTTGTCCCGGGCTAACAGAGACCCGGTGTGGGCTCAGGTCCGGTTCTGAGGTCTTGTTCGTCCCACAGGATCCCTGCTGGACATCTTGCAGAGGACGGGCCTGAAAGGTTACACCGCCTTCCTGGAGAGTCTGGAGCTGGATTATCCTCAGCTGTACAGCCGGATCACAGGGAAGGAACCAAATAAGACCTTCAGCATCCTCATTGGTCCGTTTACCAATGTCCACCTGTCTGTCCACCTGTCTGTCCACCTGTCTGTCCACCTGTCTGTCCACCTGTCTGCTCTCCTGTCTGTCCACCTGTCTGTCCACCTGTCTGTCCACCTGTCTGTCCACCTGTCTGATCACCTGTCTGTTCTCGTCTGTCCACCTGTCTGTCCACCTGTCTGTTCTCCTGTCTGTTCTCCTGTCTGTCCACCTGTCTGTCCACCTGTCTGTTCTCCTGTCTGTTCTCCTGTCTGTCTACCTGTCTGTCCACCTGTCTGTCCACCTGTCCACCTCTCTGTTCTCCTGTCTGTCCACCTGTCTGTCCACGTGTCTGTCCACCTGTTCTCCTGTCTGTTCTCCTGTCTGTCCACCTGTCTGTCCACGTGTCTGTCCACCTGTTCTCCTGTCTGTTCTCCTGTCTGTCCACCTGTCTGTCCACCTGTCTGTTCTCCTGTCTGTTCTCCTGTCTGTCCACCTGTCTGTCCACCTGTCCACCTGTCTGTCCACCTGTCTGTTCTCCTGTCTGTCCACCTGTCTGTCCACCTGTCTGTTCTCCTGTCTGTCCACCTGTCTGTCCACCTGTCTGTTCTCCTGTCTGTTCTCCTGTCTGTCCACCTGTCTGTCCACCTGTCCACCTGTCTGTCCACCTGTCTGTCCACCTGTCTGTTCTCCTGTCTGTCCACCTGTCTGTCCACCTGTCTGTTCTCCTGTCTGTCCACCTGTCTGTCCACCTGTCTGTTCTCCTGTCTGTTCTCCTGTCTGTCCACCTGTCTGTCCACCTGTCCACCTGTCTGTCCACCTGTCTGTCCACCTGTCTGTTCTCCTGTCTGTCCACCTGTCTGTCCACCTGTCTGTCCACCTGTCTGTTCTCCTGTCTGTCCACCTGTCTGTCCACCTGTCTGTCCACCTGTCCACCTCTCTGTTCTCCTGTCTGTCCACCTGTCTGTCCACGTGTCTGTCCACCTGTTCTCCTGTCTGTTCTCCTGTCTGTCCACCTGTCTGTCCACCTGTCTGTTCTCCTGTCTGTTCTCCTGTCTGTCCACCTGTCTGTCCACCTGTCCACCTGTCTGTCCACCTGTCTGTTCTCCTGTCTGTCCACCTGTCTGTCCACCTCTCTGTCCACCTGTCTGTTCTCCTGTCTGTTCTCCTGTCTGTCCACCTGTCTGTCCACCTGTCCACCTGTCTGTCCACCTGTCTGTTCTCCTGTCTGTCCACCTGTCTGTCCACCTGTCTGTTCTCCTGTCTGTCCACCTGTCTGTCCACCTCTCTGTCCACCTGTCTGTCCACCTGTCTGTCCACCTGTCTTTCTACCCGTCTGTCCACCTCTCTGTCCACCTGTCTGTCCACCTGTCCACCCGTCTGTCCACCTGTCTGTCCACCTGTCCACCTGTCTGTCCACCTGTCCACCCGTCTGTCCACCTGTCTGTCCACCTGTCCACCTGTCTGTCCACCCGTCTGTCCACCTCTCTGTCCACCTGTCTGTCCACCTGTCCACCTGTCTGTCCACCCGTCTGTCCACCTGTCTGTCCACCTTTCCACCCGTCTGTCCACCTCTCTGTCCACCTGTCCACCCGTCTGTCCACTTGTCTGATCACCTGTCTTTCCACCTGTCTGTCCACCTGTCCATCTGTCTGATCACCTGTCTGTCCACCTGTCCACCTGTCTGATCAGCTGTCTGTCCACCCGTCTCTCCACCTGTCTGTCCACCTGTCTGTCCACCTGTCTGATCACCTGTCTGTCCACCTGTCTGTCCACCTGTCCACCTGTCTGATCACCTGTCTGTCCACCTGTCCACCTGTCTGTCCACCTGTCTGATCACCTGTCTGTCCACCTGTCTTTCCACCTGTCCACCTGTCTGTCCACCTGTCCACCTGTCTGATCACCTGTCTGTCCACCTGTCCACCTGTCTGTCCACCTGTCCACCTGTCTGATCACCTGTCTGTCCACCTGTCCACCCGTCTGTCCACCTGTCTGTCCACCTGTCCACCTGTCTGTCCACCTGTCTGTCCACCTGTCTGATCACCTGTCTGTCCACCTGTCCACCTGTCTGTCCACCTGTCTGTCCACCTCTCTGTCCACCTGTCTGTCCACCTGTCTTTCCACCCGTCTGTCCACCTCTCTGTCCACCTGTCGGTCCACCTGTCCACCTGTCTGTCCACCTGTCCACCTGTCTGATCACCTGTCTGTCCACCTGTCCACCCGTCTGTCCACCTGTCCACCTGTCTGATCACCTGTCTGTCCACCTGTCCACCCGTCTGTCCACCTGTCTGTCCACCTGTCTGTCCACTTGTCCACCCGTCTGTCCACCTGTCCACCTGTCCGCCCGTCTGTCCACCTCTCTGTCCACCTGTCTGATCACCTGTCTGTCCACCTGTCTTTCCACCTGTCCACCTGTCTGTCCACCTGTCCACCTGTCTGATCACCTGTCTGTCCACCTGTCCACCCGTCTGTCCACCTGTCTGTCCACCTGTCCACCTGTCTGTCCACCTCTCTGTCCACCTGTCTGTCCACCTGTCTTTCCACCCGTCTGTCCACCTCTCTGTCCACCCGTCTGTCCACCTGTCTGTCCACCTGTCCACCTGTCTGTCCACCTGTCCACCCGTCTGTCCACCCGTCTGTCCACCTGTCTGTCCACCTCTCTGTCCACCTGTCTGTCCACCTGTCTGTCCACCTGTCTTTCCACCCGTCTGTCCACCTCTCTGTCCACCTGTCTGTCCACCTGTCCACCCGTCTGTCCACCTGTCTGTCCACCTGTCCACCTGTCTGTCCACCTGTCCACCCGTCTGTCCACCCGTCTGTCCACTTGTCCACCCGTCTGTCCACCTGTCCACCTGTCCGCCCGTCTGTCCACCTCTCTGTCCACCTGTCTTTCCACCTGTCTCTCCACCTGTCTGTCCACCTGTCCACCTGTCTGTCCACCTGTCCACCCGTCTGTCCACCCGTCTGTCCACCTGTCTCTCCACCTGTCTGTCCACCTGTCTGTCCACCTGTCTGTCCACCTGTCCACCTGTCTGTCCACCTGTCCACCCGTCTGTCCACCCGTCTGTCCACCTCTCTGTCCACCTGTCTTTCCACCTGTCTGTCCACCTGTCTGTCCACCTGTCTGTCCACCTGTCCACCTGTCCACCCGTCTGTCCACCCGTCTGTCCACCTCTCTGTCCACCTGTCCATCTGTCTGTCCACCTGTCTTTCCACCTGTCTGTCCACCTGTCTGTCCACCTGTCCACCTGTCTGTCCACCTGTCCACCTGTCTGTCCACCTGTCTGATCACCTGTCTGTCCACCTGTCTGTCCACCTGTCTGTCCACCTGTCCACCTGTCTGTCCACCTGTCTGATCACCTGTTGTTGTGCATACAGACACGGTGGGGGAATCTGGTCTGACTCAGTTCTTAATGTCGGAGCTCAGCCGCCTGCAGAGGGCGCTGCAGGGTGAGCGTAGACGCCGCCAGCAGGCATGCTCAGTGGCCCAGGAACAGGTCGGTATGGCACCCAGGGGATTGAGTAAGAGAGGCAGGGGCTTTGTGGCGCCCCATAAAGAGCTTTGCTTTTGGTCCTGCCAGCAGCAGCTGAAGGACCGCGAGCTCAGGAAGCTGACTGAGCGTGTGCAGAAGATCCGGGGGGAGAGGGAGCGGCTGAGTGAGGAGGTGAAGCAGCTCCGAGAACACAACTACAGCCTGATGGCCGACATCAACACCCTGAACCAGGAGAAGAGCAGCGCCCTGCTGGCCAACAGAGACCTGCAGATAGAGGTCAGCAGACTCCTGACTCCTGCTCCTGCCCCCGTTAGACGTGAACTCTGACCTCTGACCTCCTCTGTGAGCAGGTGGAGCGCCTGAAGCACACGGTGCTGCGAGCGGAGAACCAGACTCGACTGCTGACACGACGGACGCTGAGACCGCTGCAAGAGGTATCCGCGCCCTTTTGTTACCGTAGCAACCTGCTTAATCTACAGGCTTCCTGAAATACGTCAGCATCGGTTTTAGCATCTTTTCACAGCTCAAACCATCAAATAAGGATTTGAGGCAAAGCACCGACCTTCTGTTTCTTTTCGTTTATCTCAGTTCTCTGAAGGGACAAACGGTTAGTTAAGGTTAGTTACGGTTAGTTAAAGGGTTAGTTCAGGTTAGTTAAGGTTAGTTAAAAGGTTAGTTAAGGTTTGGTAAAGGGTTAGTGAAGGTTCGTTAAGGTTAGTTTAGGTAAGTTAAAGGGTTAGTTAAGGTTTGGTAAAGGGTTAGTGAAGGTTAGTTAAGGTTAGTTTAGGTAAGTTAAAGGGTTAGTTAAGATTAATTAAAGGGTTAGTTAAAGGGTTAGTTAAGGTTAGTTAAAGGGTTAATTAAGGTTAGTTAAAAGGTTAGTTAAGGTTTGGTAAAGGGTTAGTGAAGGTTAGTTTAGGTAAGTTAAAGGGTTAGTTAAGATTAATTAAAGGGTTAGTTAAAGGGTTAGTTAAGGTTAGTTAAGGTAAGTTAAAGGGTTAGTTAAGATTAATTAAAGGGTTAGTTCGGGTTAGTTAAAGGGTTAGTTAAGGTTAGTTAAAGGGTTAGTGAAGGTTAGTTAAGGTTAGTTAAAGGGTTAATTAAGGTTAGTTAAAAGGTTAGTTAAGGTTTGGTAAAGGGTTAGTGAAGGTTAGTTAAGGTTAGTTTAGGTAAGTTAAAGGGTTAGTTAAGGTTAATTAAAGGGTTAGTTAAGGTTAATTAAAGGGTTAGTTCAGGTTAGTTAAAGGGTTAGTTAAGGTTTGTTAAAGGGTTAGTTAAGGTTAGTTAAAGGGTTAGTTAAGGTTAGTTAAAGGGTTAGTTAAGGTTTGGTAAAGGGTTAGTTCAGGTTAGTTTAGGTAAGTTAAAGGGTTAATTAAGGTTAGTTAAAAGGTTAGTTAAGGTTTGGTAAAGGGTTAGTGAAGGTTAGTTAAGGTTAGTTAAGGTAAGTTAAAGGGTTAGTTAAGATTAATTAAAGGGTTAGTTAAGATTAATTAAAGGGTTAGTTCGGGTTAGTTAAAGGGTTAGTTAAGGTTAGTTAAAGGGTTAGTGAAGGTTAGTTAAGGTTAGTTAAAGGGTTAATTAAGGTTAGTTAAAAGGTTAGTTAAGGTTTGGTAAAGGGTTAGTGAAGGTTAGTTAAGGTTAGTTAAGGTTAGTTTAGGTAAGTTAAAGGGTTAGTTAAGGTTAATTAAAGGGTTAGTTAAGGTTAATTAAAGGGTTAGTTCAGGTTAGTTAAAGGGTTAGTTAAGGTTTGTTAAAGGGTTAGTTAAGGTTAGTTAAAGGGTTAGTTAAGGTTTGTTAAAGGGTTAGTTAAGGTTAGTTAAGGTTAGTTAAAGGGTTAGTTATGGTTAATTAAAGGGTCAGTTAAGGTCTGTTAAAGGGTTAGAGGGTCTCTTCATCAGTCTGTGGACATTTAAACACCAGATATATTTGTGTTTCTCGAGATCTTCTTCAACCCCACCAGGCAGGAGGAGCAGAAGGAGGAGAAGCAGGAGAAGGAGGAGGAAGAGGAGAAGCCGAGGGAGGTGCAGCAGCAGCAGCAAGAGAGCCCGGCTCCTCTTCAGATGAACCTCCTCGCTACAGTGTTCAGACTTAGGAGGGAGCTCCACAGAGCAGAGGAGCAGAGAGACAGGGTGAGGAGGAGCGGAGAGGTGCTAAATTCATTGATGCTGGTTTAAAGGTCTCAGAGGAATCAGTCTATGTTTGAGGGTGCAGAAACTTTCTTTTATCTCAATAAAACACTGATTATGTTTCAAATACAGACCCCAGGTTCTGTTGATCTGGAAGGTTTAAGGTGGAGCAGATTCCTCCTGGTCCTGGCCCAAACAATGTCAGTCCGGTTCTGGTGACTCCATGTTTGTTTTCAGAGTGTGGAGGAGAAGGAGGAGCTGGAGCTGCGCTGCGCTCAGCTCAAAGGAGACGCCAAGATGTACCGTCAGCAGAACAAACAGACCCTGCGGCAGCTGGAGGAGGTGATCAGAGAGCGGGACAAGGTGAGGAGCAGGAGGAGGAAGCTGATGATGATGGTGATGTCAGAGACTGAAATCTGACTCTTTTCAGGCTCTGGCAGCACAGGGCCAGCAGCAGGAGGAGGCCCGGCTGCTCCTGCAGGAGAAGGATCAGTACAGGGAGCATGTAAGACAGCTCTCTGAGCAGTCAGACAAGCTGGAGCTCCTCCTGCTGAGGTCACAGGGAGAAGAGCTACAGCTGAGGACACGCCTCCGCAAGATCACCTGCAACGCTCACCAGGTGAGGAGGAGGGGGGGGGGGGGAGGGGGGGGAGGAGGGGGGAGGAGGGGGGGGAGGAGGAGGAGGGGGGGAGGGGGGGGGGGGGGGGAGGAGGAGGGGGGGGAGGAGGAGGGGGAGGAGGAGGAGGGGAGGGGGAGGGAGGAGGAGGAGGGAGGAGGAGGAGGGGGGATGAGGGGGGGGGGAGGAGGAGGAGGAGGGGGGGAGGGGGGGGGGAGGGAGGAGGAGGAGGGGGGGGGGGGAGGAGGAGAGGGGGGAGGAGGAGGAGGAGGAGGTGGGGAGGAGGAGGAGGAGGAGGAGAGGAGGGGGGGGAGGAGGAGGAGGAGGAGGAGGAGGGGGAGGAGGGGGAGGAGGAGGAGGGGGAGGAGGGGGGAGGGGGGGGGAACATTTAGATGCTGTAATGACAAAGTATTTCCCCCCCAGTGTGAGAGGAGTGTAAGCAGCGAGGAAGAGGAGGAGCCCACAGAGAGCATCACTAAAGGTCAGAGTCAGGTGACGTGAGCACGAACCAAACCCCACAAGTTCTGTACAGTCTGACTCCTCTACTGCCCCCTGGTGGAAGCTTCTGGTAACTGCTGTAATTCTCAGACAGCACCAGGTTCATCTGATGAACACATGACATATTACACTGTGTCGTTTATGGAACAAAACTGAGACTAAACACAGAAGCAGTGTGTAAAAAACTATGTGAACTCTTACTGCTTCCACAGGAACTAAAATCAATGCTCTGATTAATTGATCATCAGAAAGTTTTCACACTGAAGCTGCTGCTGAAGCTGCTGCTGAAGCTGCTGGATCAGGGGTTCACTTAGTTTTTCTCAGTTTTTGTATGTGATGATGGACAGTGTAGCGGTGAGATGTAGAACCTTTCCTGAGGGTGACCTGGGTTCAGATCCCCTGCATGAAAGGTTCTACCTCCAGCCGGGGTCCTCAGGTGAGACCCCCCCACCCTACCTGCCCACCTGTAAGTCGCTTTGGATGAAAGCGTCTGCCAGATGCAGCAGTTTGATGTTTGTGTTGTTCAGGCAGCAGCGGGACGTCGGGGGAAAATGAAGAGGTGGCAGCTCTGCAGCAGCTAACTTCTGTCACTGGAGAAGCCAGAGAGCCCAGGAACAGACCCTGCAATGTTGCATCATGGGTAATATAATCACAGAAGCCCAGCTTAGAGGACAGGTGTGTGTCAGCAGGTGGAAGCAGTCTCCACATGTTTCTGTCTCTGCAGGAGGAGCAGACAGACGGCTGTCTCACCTTCAGAGGTCGTCCAAACTTTCTGCACCGCAGGTGAGCGTCTTTCAACTTTATTTCAAAGTTTCCTGTAGCTTCATCTGATTGTGTTCTTGTTCCATACCGACAGAAAGAGAGCTCTGAGGTCAAAGTTCGTCAGTACGGGGAATGCAGCCGGAAACCGCGATGACAGCAGCGACATCACGGAATCAGACTGAGTGGAGGTGAACCCTCTCCAGAAAAATATCTGTTTTCATGTTTACATGTAAAATCTTTTAGATTGAAACAATTCAGTTCAATAAAACTGTAATAAAATAATCCCTGAAGGAAAATGATGTTACAGCAGCAATGAATTATTCCTTTAGATAGAGAACAAAATAAAATATAAACCAGCTGAAGTGTAGCAGAGAGGAAGGACCTTCAGAGGTCTCCATCAGTGGGTTTCTGTTTCTGTTGCTTAGCAACAGCTCAGCTGATGATGTCACACACAGCGTCAGCAGGTAACTCAGGTGAACTCTCCGAGGATTCCACCATCTGTTGTTAACCAGCTCTGTGATCCTCCTCCTTTACTGTTAGCGCTCTGTCTGCAGTCTCTGTCTGCCCGGATAGTCTTAAAGCTGAGCAGAGAGCTGTTAGAGTTG